>BQNB010012514.1:0-34613 GCA_026074375.1 Tanacetum coccineum
TTCTGAAGCTTAGGAGAGGAGACAGTTTCGCTGTCGTTAGATTGTGTGGCAACGTGAGCCAACGCCAGCAGAAAGGAGGAGGAGTGAAGTTGGAAGGTTCAATGAACTACGCGAAGGGAAAATCTTGGGCGCTATTGTTGTCTATATACAAGTGGAGTAGACTCAAAGAAAAGACTTGATTCACAGCAAACGTCATGTCGGGCCGGGTCAACGTGAAAGACCTTGCCTCAGTGCCTTTGAGAAAGTTCATATTCCTATTTTCCAAACATGAATCAAACTTAAAGCATTTTTGTAATCAAAAGTAAAGGCCAAAAGGATTTTTGATTATAATAAATAGACAATCGTTTTAGTAAACCAACCATTTCTTTAATCAATTATACTTTAATTCTTCAACCCGTTATCCATCTAAGTTTATCCATATTTGTTCTCGTACCCCCAAACAACATCATTTTACATCTTGAAGTACCTTGAAATCTTTAGGTCGTGACAGTCTATAAGATTTACCCCTTTTCGTAATATAATCGACCCTTTCTAAGAATTACCAATCTCGTGGAACGACCTGGTCTTGCCCTAAACCTATACTATAAACGGGGGTTTATACTTTACACGTGTGTTAGTTAGAAATTGGATAAAACTAGTATTATAAATTTAAAGCTTTAATAACATATCATGTCCATTTTGGAGGTACAATCTTTCCAACAATATAATTGACATAATCAGCAAACCATGGCTCATCGTCATTCAGCTCGACTTTCAGTATCATAAGATGTTCGTCTGGAAATTCATCAGCAACTAAGTTTTCTACACCCTTTTTATCCTTAATTTGGATATCAAATCCTTGAAGAAGTAATACCCACCTTATAAGCCTAGTTTTGGTATCCTGTTTACTGAACAAATACTTCAAAGCAGAATGATCAGTGTAAACCATAGTCTTTGATAAGATAAGATAAGGACGAAACTTATCAAAAGAGAAAAAAACTGCAATAAGTTCTTTTTCAGTGGTGGTATAATGTTCTTGGGCATTATTCAGTGTTTTGCTAGCATAATAGATTGGTTTGAATTTTCCTTCTATTCGTTGTCCTGAGATAGCTCCAACAGCGAAATCACTAGCGTCACACATTATCTCAAAGGGCACATTCCAATCGGGAGATATTATGATAGGTGCCGTGGTTAAATTTTCTTTTAGAATATTAAACAACTTTTTGCACTCATCAGAAAAGTCAAATTTTGCATCTTTCATCAAAAGTTGGGTCATTGGTTTAGAGATCATGGAAAAATCTTTTATAAATCTACGAAAAAACCCAACATGTCCCAGAAAACTCCTAACACCTTTAACGTTCGTTGGGTAGGTTAGTTTGGCTATTATGTCGATTTTAGCTCTATCTACTTCGATACCTGCCCCAGAAATTTTGTGTCCTAACACGATGCCTTTTTTTACCATAAAATGACATTTTTCCCAATTTAGCACAAGGTTGGTTTTTTCACATCTAGCAAGCATTTTATCTAAATTAGCAAGACAACAATTAAAAGAGTTACCGAATACCGAGAAATCATCCATGAATACTTCCATAAATTCCTTCACCTTGTCGTGGAAAATTGCCGTCATGCATCTTTGAAAAGTTGCAGGTGCGTTGCATAACCCAAACGGCATTGTCATGTAAGCAAAATTTCTATAAGGACAAGTGAACGTTGTTTTTTCTTGATCCTCAGGTTCGATTGGAATTTAGAAGAATCCTAAAAAACCATTCAAAAAACAGTAATATTCATTCCCAGATAAACGTTCTAACATTTGATCAATAAATGGAAGAGGGAAATGATCTTTTTGAGTCGCATCATTAAGTTTACGATAATCAATGCACACTCGCCATCCTATAATTATGCGAGAAGGAATTAATTCATTGTTGTCATTTAAAACTATAGGTATTCCTCCTTTCTTTGGGAAAACATGAATAGGGCCAATACACGAACTATCTGAGATGGGATAAATGAATCCGGAATCAAGTAACTTAACAATTTCGTTTTTCACCACATCTTGGACTTTGGGATTTAAATGCCTTTAGGGCTGAATGACTGGTTTAAAGTCATCTTCTATTGAGATCTTGTGTGTGCATAATGGCGGACTTATTCCCTTGATATTTGATATTTTCAAAGCAATTACACCCTTACATTTCTCCAATACCTGCAAAAGTAAGATTTTCTCCTTTTCGGACAACTTAGATGAGATAATTATAGGAAAGGATTTATCACCATGTAGATTGATTCGATCCAAATAGTCTATATATAATAAAATATATATCCTAAATATCTCAAATTAATTATAGTATAGAGAGTATCCCGTTTGATATGAAAATTGCTTGAGGACAAACAATATTTTATCTCCCGGATGTCGTATCCCGACATGAGACGAATTTGAAAACCGCGAAGGTATTTTGTTTGATGCTTGAATATCAAGTATTTTGGTTTTTGATTTTAATTCTACTAACGCAAAAGCAAATAATGATAAGCTAAATTAACAATCAAAGAAATTAAGAAATTAAAGCATAAAACGATAACGGGAAACTAAAACCGAGACTTAAAAACCTAAACTATCAAATTTTAACCCTAAAAATGCAAAATTAATTTCTAAAAGTCCTAAATGATTAAAAATAATTTTAGAAAAAAGAATTATATTTTTTGATTTTTTTTTATTTTTTATGAATTAAAAACAGATTTATTCTAAATAAAATATTAAAAATAGTAAACTAAATATTAAAAATCTAGAAAAATTATGAAAAAATACTTTGAACTATGTAAAATATAAGAAAAATAAAAACTCGAAAATGAGCTGAACGAATAAGCAGTAAATAAGAAACTAAGCCTAATAAGCTAAAACTGACAAACTACTATATTAATTAGATAGTGCAAAGGATTAAACGAAAAAGACCCAAGGGCAGTTGGTAGTGGAGTGTGTGTGTTGAGGTGTTGGTGTTATAAAGGAAAGGTCACAGGTTCGAAACCTGTGGCCTTTCTTTTTTTACAAAACATTTTTTTATTTTTTATTTGAAAAAGCTAAAGTATAAATGAAAATGAGCTAATTTAATAAATGGACTTAATACTAAAACTTAATAATAAGCTAAAGAAAGTGACAGATTAAGCTTCTTTCTTATTCAACTAGATTTGGAAAAACTGTTTGGCTTTAAGCTCAATAAGCTAACAAGAAAAACAAATAAGCTAAAGGCAAATTATCAACTAGACCTATTAAGCTCTAATGACTCAAATTAAACTAACATGAAAAACTAAAAAGCAGTTAAATCTAAAAGACAAACTGACATAGACAAGCAGTTTTAAGAGAAAATTGGCTATCTTTGAGCTAAAATTAAAACCAAATAAACACTTAGAATAAGGTAGAAACAGCAAACAGATTAAATTTATTCTCTAAGGAACTAATAAAGACTAGATTTGAGAAGATTGGTTTAGAAAATAAGCTAGAAAAAAGCTTTTGAAAAGGTCAGTATGTACTGACTCTTATTTTTGAAAAATTGCTACTTTTAGCCTTAAAATTAAGCTAGAATAAACTGTTTAAAATCCTCAAAAAGCAAAAACAGATCAAGCTTTATACCTAATAAGCTTATACTATCAATTTCAGACCCTTAAACAAAATTAATCTAACCAAAAATTGCTATTGAAAACTGGAATTTAACTTTGAAAATGAGACTTAGAACAATGACAGATTTTGGCTAAAAACTCAATTGATAAATGCTCACTCAAACCAAGTCTTTTCTACTGCATTATGGACCATTAAGTAACATGAAATTAACACCCAATGGCTACTAATAAAGATCTAATCAAATAAGCTAAATTATAAAACTGGAATTACACAGATTCAAACCATTGATATATAAAACATTAAACTTAAGATCTAAGTTTTAGTAACTAAAACAAACTGACTTTTAGACTAAATTCAAGCTTGGTAAAGTTGACTTAAGAACCAAGAGATAGCAAGAACCTCATTTGACCCATTTTAACACTTTGACCCAAACACTCCTTAAGGATTTGAAAAACTTAATTTTGAGCTAATCAAACCTAAATAAGCTATGGAATGCAAAAACAGATAAGGTACTATGACTATCTAGGACAAATAAGCTAAAATATTAGAAAAAATAAGCTCTTATCCAATAAGCTACAAAGATAAGCAGATATAACTAAAATAGGCAGATTTAACTAACATTCAAACTAAACTACTTTAAACTAAGGAATAGACATAATAAGCCATCATTAGACATAATAAGCATATTTAAGCTAAATTAAGCACACAATAAGCAGAAATAAGCACAGAATAAGCAAAGTTATAAAAATAAGATACAAATGGTAAATGAAAGAGTACCTTTGTCCCAGCTAAACAGGGACTTAAATGCTCAATTAAGCTTAAGTCAACAAGCTCCAGCTTATCATAGATAAGCTGGTAAGGTCCATAAGCCCTTCCCTTTTTGGCTTATCTTCCAAAACAAGCTGAGGTAAGTTTGAGGGAGATTTGAGGTGAATTACAAATTCAGTTAAGCTTTTGAAGGCTTAACTGAATGTAAGCTAGCTTAGAAAGTATCAAAGAGCTTATAGAGCTTATTAGATTAATTCTAAACCATAATTGCTTTAAGTAAAAACATAGATAAAACACGAATTTAAATGAACACTGAAATTTTATTAATAATCAAAAGAGAGTACAATATTCAGAAAAGGAAATCAAAACGTGACAATAAGCTAAAAGTTACAAAAATAAGCTACTAAAACTAAATTAAGCTAGATGCTATCTCTGTGTGAGTTGCTCTGCTATTTATAGCTGCCGAGGGAATGTTCTAGCGATAAGAGGAGTGTCCCCATCTTTAATCCAAGCCATCCATTCCAAACCGCTTCTCAATCATTGATCTTAGCCCTTGATTTTCTTCCACGTATCATTACCCAATCATTGGCCTTAGGATTGCCAACCTAGCAGGTTTGATGTGACAGGTTTTGTAAAGTGTCCTTCTAGAAGGATGGGAGAGCGTAGGATTTGGAGGCTTTTACCTGATGTGTTAATGGTGAAATATGGGAGGGAAAGTGAAGAATGAATAGTAACTTTGACCTGGGTGTGTGACCCGTGTGTTATACCGTTTTTGTCTTGGGCTCAGGGAAGGGGTTGGGCTTTGTTTATGGTTTTGGGCCTGGATTTTGGATAAAGTATTGGATTTGGACTTTTGCTATCTGTAAAACTTAGGTTTTATAAGTATAATCCTTATTGGGCTGACCCTGCCCATTAAACTGGGTACGAGTTGGCCCATTAAAGATAAATACGCCTTCGGCTTTGTTTTTTTCACGCTCTTTCCATTCTCGTTTTTGGTTTTGTCTGTTTTGCTTTATTTTTGTCCTTTTGTTGAATATCCGTTACCTGTGAGACACAATTGACAAAATACACATATATAGTGTATTTTTCATGTATATTTTGTCTATTAAGCTTATTTTAGTAAGGTAAAATGATATGTGATAAAAGACATATCAAAAATCCCCCACACTAAGCTATTGTCGTGTCCTCACACAATGTCATAAACACACTTAGAAAACCAAAAGTTTCCAACCCCTTAGACTAATTACCTCGAAAAGTAGCTAAGTGTTCATCTAAGGGGATTAAGAAATCACTAGTTTTGAAACCCCCCTCCCTCACCCATGTTTTACCATTTTTATGCATTTATTCATATCATTCATTTATAACATACTTCACGGAGCAAGAAACACTAAAATAATAAATTCATCGTCCTTGATTTTTCATCCGCCTCAAACCAATCTTAAAAACAAAATTATTGTTAAATACAAGTTAAGATGCTAACACTACTCATAAATGCTAATTGTGAATGCATAGCTACTTTCTGCTCCCTTATTTCCTAAATCCTTTAAGAATTTTATTATTATTGGTGACAAATAAATTAAATACTTATTCACATAAAGTAAACCCGGTTTAAACCACAATTAGTTTGAAGTCCTTTCCTAAAGAGATGATATGGTGAGAATAAGGTCCACATTAAGGTTCTAATTTTGCATGATTTAGGGGTTATCCTTTTTAGATAACCCCGGAGTCGAAATTTGGTTGTATTCTTATTATTATTATTACCTCCACCCTTTAAACGACTACCACATCGGTTGTGAGTCAGCAAGAGGTACTGGTCTTATTTCGGCTTCAATTTATTACATAACTTATTATTATTAGCCAAATTTCAAGTCTTGTGGTCTTTTAACAACCTAGACAACGGTAGCGAGCCGTCAGGAATCGGTAGCCTATTTCCCCACAACACTGACAAAACCTCGATGTATACCTTACTTTCACCAGAAGGAATCTCTACGAAGTGATTTAAACTAAGAATCGCAAAAACCTAAAGTAACTTTATTTATTCAACAATTATATAACGTTTATTAAGCTGATGGGAGCAAAAAGCCACAAATAACCTCTATGAGCCTTAAAGAGATCCAACTACTCTATGTTTAGCATCTAACTTATATAAAACTCTATCATTTTTCGTTCTTCGCAAATTTAAAATCTTTAATAAAAAGATCGCGAATGCTTAGTCTCGAAAGCTAAAGGGCAAGCTAGAGTGCAACATGCTCGATCAAGTCAAAATTTATTCTTAAAAAGACAAAACTACGTGTCAAAACACTTATTCTATTTTTGAAAATTTTAAAATTTTGGCATATTTTCACATATTTTTGCTATTTTTGGTGGAAAAACGGGGTTACGTGAAGACAAGGCAAATGCAAGTAAGATCAAATCGAAAGATCCCCTCATACTAGAACTACACATTGTCCTCAATGTGAGACTGTCACCCCCATACTAATTTCAAGGCATAATCCAAATATTAAGGGGTCTCTACGCAAATCTAAAGCCATTTATTAATTATGCTAATAGATAAACGTGAATCAATAAGATCTAGGATATCAGATTCCCATATATAAGCATGCAAAGGATTGAAGATCGAGTGAACGATGGATAAAACCACGAGCACGAGAGTCTTCAAAATCCGGGCAATCCTGGACATAAAACACAAAACATGAAACACGAGAAAGGAAGAGGCGAGCCTCCTCACATCACACTTATTGATAAATATTATGATAATATACTTCTACTAAGGATAAGCATGGGTTGCCACCCACGAAGCGCTTGTTTTTTATAACCGAGTCACGAGCCTGACTCGACCCCTGAATTTAGTGGACCCTAGGGAAAGTTTGGAGAACCAGGACAATCATAGGTGGTATGTCCCCTCCAAAGTAATATTTAAGTCTATTACCATTCACCTTGAAGTTTGGTCTGTCAGTTTGAGATAACTCGACGGCACCATACGGGAACACTTGAGCAACGGTGAATGGTCCAGTCCAACGGGTTTTAAGCTTGCCCTAGAAAATCTTTAATCGAGAATTGAAGAGAAGAACATGATCACCAATGTTGAAAACGCAGTTCTTAATCTTGGAGTCATGAATCTTCTCCGTTTTCTCTTTGTAGATTAAATAGTTCTCGTAAGCTTGATCCCGGAGTTCATTTAATTCATTCATTTGAACTTTTCGGTGATCACCCGCGGTCTTAAGGTCAAAATTGCAATGTTCTAAGGCCTAATAGGCCTTGTGTTCAAGCTCGATATGAAGATGACAAGCCTTTCTGTACACTAGCTTATAAGGAGTGCACCCAATGGGTGTTTTGAAAGCGGTACGGAAGGCCCATAATGCATCATCTAACTTATCGGACCATGAAGCATGATTTTCACCTACGGTCCTTTCTAAAATACGTTTTAAACCACGATTTGAAACCTCCACTTGTCCTCTCGTTTGTGGATGATACGCGGTAGAAAGACGGTGGGTAACTCCATACTTAAGCATGACCTTCGCGAATTGGTCATTGCAAAAGTGAGTATTGTGATCACTAATTATAGCACGAGGAGTTCCAAATCGGGCAAAAAGAGATTTCAAAATTTTAACAACAACTCGGACATCATCAGTGGGGAGCGATTTTGTTTCAACCCATTTAGACAAATAGTCGACGGCCACTAGAATGTACTTGTTCCCTCGAGAAGACAGGAACGGTCCCATAAAATCGATGCCCTATACGTCAAAGATCTCGCATACTTGAATTGCATTTTGAGGCATTTCGTCATTTTACAAGATTTTGCCTTGACGTTGACATGAGTCACATGACTTTACCATGTCATGGGCATCGCGGTAAATTGTCGGCCAATAGAAACCAGAATCAAAGACTTTCTTAGCTGTGTGGTTCGCACCATGATGTCCCCCGGTGGATCCATTATGGCAATCCATGAGGATATCAACGGCTTCTTGGCCGTGAACACATCGTCTAATCACTTGATCCGCACAAATCTTAAATAAATAGGGGTCGTCCCAAAAATAATGCTTTACATAAGCCAAAAGGCTGGAGTATTACATAAGCCAAAAGGCATACGTCGGTAGGCAAATGTCTCATAAGGGCAAGTGAAGGTGGTCTTCTCTTAGTCTTGCGGGTCAATTGGAATTTGAAAATAGCCGGAAAATCCATCTAAAAAGCAATAATATTCATTCCCGGCCAAACGTTCTAGCATTTGGTCTATAAAAGGCAACGGAAAATGGTCTTTACGAGTGGCATCATTAAGCTTACGATAATCAATACAAAATCGCCGTCCCATAACTAACCTAGTGGGTATTAACTCATTATCTTTGTTTTCAACTACGGTCATGACACCCTTCTTAGGCACACAATGAACGGGACTCACCCACGGGCTATCGGATATAGGGTAAATCAATCCGGCATTAAGGAGTTTGATAACTTCCTTTTTGATAACCTCATGAATTTTCGGATTCACCCTTCTTTGATGTTGAACCGCCGGTTTGAAGTCGTCTTCTATTAAGATCTTGTGAGTACAAAAACTAGGGTCGATACCCTTAATGTTGGAAATTTTCCATGCGATGGCCCGTTTGTGTGACTTAAGAACCTTTAAAAGGGCGGCCTTTTCTTCATTTTTTAACTCTTTAGAAATTATGACGGGTAATTTATCGGTTCCTTCTAAAAATGCATATTCTAAATGAGAAGGTAAATCCTTAAGCTCGAGTTCCGGTGGTTCTTCGATTGAAGGCTTTGTCATAGTAACATCAACTTGCTTAAGTTCGTCATTCTTCAACGGAGGGAGAGTCAGAGAAGGGTCTTCATTTAATAATTTCTCAAGGTAAAGAATGTCTCCCTCCGTGTCGTAGTAATTGTCATCCGAATTAGAAAGCTCTTTCGAGGTACGTAAAAAAGTCTCAATCTCTTCCAAGATAAAATCTCCTCCTTCAAAAGGAGTAAACGATGAGGAAGAAGAAGCGAGGATAGGATCCGAAGGAGTGGGATTGCCACTTGTCGAACTATCCGAAAATCCGAGCACTTCTTGAGCATACTCCTCACAAGCAACGTCTATGATATTGACTTGATTAACTGTTTCGTAACTACAGGAGTATCTCGAAGTTTGCCCGACTTTAAATGTAATGGCCTCATCATCGACTCGTAGAGTTAATTCTTCACCATAAACATCGATTAAATCTCTTGTCGTCCTCAAGAAAGGTCTCCCAAGGATGAGGGGAACTCGGGGATCAACATCGTAATCAACTACAATGAAGTCGGCCAAAAAATAAAAGTTTCCTACTTTAACAAAAACATCTTCGGCGACACCTTTCGGATGAGCAACCGATCGGTCTGCGAGTTCGAGTGTCATGCGGGTTGAAGTGAGTTCTGGGAGCGAAAGCTGCTTCCACACGGAAAGAGGCATTAGATTAATGCTAGCGCTAAAACTGGCCAAGGCTAAGCATTCATCTAGCTTCGGAAAATCACACGGGATTAGAAACTTACCGGGGTCTCCAAGTTTTTCGGGCAATTTCTTTCGGAGCACCGCCAAACAATTTTCATTTAACGGAGTATTTGCTAATTCAAACAATTTTTCCTTATTACCTAGAAGACTCTTAAACGTAGAAGCAAACTTTGGCATATGAAAAAGAGCATTCGCGAAGCTAATATCGAAGTGTAATCTTTGAAAGATTTGAAGAAACTTCAACATTTGATTATTAGCTTTTTCACGAAGCTTTTGGTCGTTAAGCCTCGAAGGATAAGGTATTTACGGTTTAGGTTTAGGTTTTGGAGCAACTTCGGGTTCCAGAATCGGGTCTTGGACAACCGAAGGTTGGACGTGTGCGGTACTTCCTAAACTTGTATTTTGCACCTTGTCCTTTGTCGCCTCGGTTTCACGTTCCACATCCTTCGGGAGGGGAGAAGGAGTAGGTGGAATTGTAGGTCCATCATAAGCAACACCACTTCGGGTGGTAATAGCTTTCACATCTCCTCTCGGGTTAGCAACAGTATTACTAGGAAGTGATCCCGAACTCGAGGATTTTGATTTTTCATATTAGTTAATATGTTCATTATTTGATTGTTTTGATTTTCTATCTTATTGGTTCTTGCATCAATCGTAGATTTGAACTCATTTCACAATTCCGTCTACATGTTAGTCATGTGAGTTTGCATTGCTCTCAAGGTAGTTTCATTACTCTTTATGTAGTTTGTTAACTCGTTTGAAGGTCCAATTTGAGCTTGATAATTCGAAGCTTGAAAATTTAAAGCTTGATAATTGTTGTTTCCTTGATTGAAGTTTTGCCCTCTTCCTTGATTATTCGGAGCTTGATAATTTGGGGCTTGAAAATTCCCTTGATTTTGATTTTGATTGTAACAGTTTTGATTATTTTGTACATTCGGTTGATTAAAACCGGGTGGTCCGAGGTAATTATTCGAGCGATAGCTAAGTAAATTACGGTCACCTTGCGGTTGGTAGGAATTACCCCCCAAATTATGATTACCCGTAGTAGCATAAACAGCCTCTTGAGTGTAGCCATCGGCGGCTGGGCACTCGGTAAAGGAATGGGGACCACTACAAGTCTCGCACTTTGGATTCACAGATTTAACCGATTGTATTTGTCTTATCATCTCTACAAAATTCTTATTCATCATTTCCAATTGTCGAACAACTTCGGGACTCTCGGTAGTAGTGGTAGTAGAAGAGATATTTCTAGATGTTTCATCTCGAGCTGCTGAAGTGTCTCAATGGTTGTGGTGAGCGGTCATTTCTCAATCAATTCGTAACATTCTTCTGGTGTCTTTTGCATAAAAGTTCTTCCCGCTGCAGCATTGATGGTGTCCTGATGACTTAATGTCAAACCATTATAAAACGTATCAATTTGTGTAACTAAAAGCATGTTATGGTTAGGACACCGATCAATGGACAATTTATAACGCTCCTATGCCTCGAATAACGATTCATGCGGTTTTTGGTCAAATTTCGTGATCTCGTTCCTTAACTTAGACACCATGAAAGGAGGAAAATATTTCGAGAGAAATTTCCTCATCATATCATCGAAAGAGTGGATGGAATTCCTTGGAAGGCGATCATACCATACGATAGCATGATGCGTCAAGGAATATGGAAAAAGAGACAAGCGAAGGGCGTCATCGGAGACCCCATTTTGCTTCATATGTTGAGTAATTTCCAAAAATTTATCAATATGTCTATTGGCATCGTCGCCCGGTAATCCGTGAAATTGACAAGTATTTTGAACTTGTTGGATCATGTGATGTCGAAGACCAAAATCCGTAGATTGAATTGGAATCAGGGCAATTGGTCCGCCCCGTCCATCTATAGACGGTTGGCACAACTCCTCCATCAATCGGGGAGCTTGCCCGTAAGGTCTCACCATCGGAGGTGGACCATGGTTATTAGGAGGAGGGGGTCCCGTAGGAGGCGGTCTCATGTTATTATGAGGAATGCTCATAACTTCTTCGAAGTCGAAAAGAGATGACGGTTCACCTAACTTCCTTCGTCGAATAAGACATTCGGGGTCTCGAAGAGGAGAAAATAGATTAGAAGAATTAGAGTGAGTGCTCATGCACTAAAAACAAGATAAGAAAAATAAGATAGAACGAAAATATTTTTGTAACCGATAATCGAACAAGTGTACGGTAGCTCTTTAGAAAAACGTACTAAGAGCGGAAGAGCGAGTAAGCGCGAAGCGTTTTAAAAACCTTCTCCTTTATGGTTGAAGTTCGTTGGATCGACCCTCCTTAAACCTCTCTTATAGTTTGTAAATCTAAAGGTGAGCCATTTTTACAAGTGACACAACGGTTATTTTTTATGTTTTTCAATTTTTTTGGTATTTTATAAAATAAATTGAAAACTAAATATTTTTGTATTTTTATGGTTTTATAAAAGAAAATAAAAAATTATAAACGATAACTTTACGGGGAAGGATCTTCAAGGCACTAACGTCAAATACTTCGCGAAAATCGTACATCTCTTCCCCGGCAACGGCGCCAAAAATTTGATTCGATCCAAATAGTCTATATATAATAAAATATATATCCTAAATATCTCAAATTAATTATAGTATAGAGAGTATCCCGTTTGATATGAAAATTGCTTGAGGACAAACAATATTTTATCTCTCGGATGTCGTATCCTGACAAGAGGCGAATTTGAAAATCGCGAAGCTATTTTATTTGATGCTTGAATATCAAGTCTTTTGGTTTTTGATTTTAATTATACTAACGCAAAAGCAAATAATGATAAGCTAAATTAACAATCAAAGCAATTAAGAAATTAAAGCATAAAACGATAACGGGAAACTAAAACCGAGACTTAAAAACCTAAACGATCAAATTTTAACCCTAAAAATGCAAAATTAATTTCTAAAGGTCCTAAATGATTAAAAATAATTTTAGAAAAAAGAATTATATTTTTTTTTTTTTTTTTTTTATGAATTAAAAACAGATTTATTCTAAATAAAATATTAAAAATAGTAAACTAATTATTAAAAATCTATTATGAAAAAATACTTTGAACTATGTAGAATATAAGAAAAATAAAAACTCAAAAATAAGCTGAACAAATAAGCAGTAAATAAGCAACTAAGCCTAATAAGCTAAAACTGACAAACTACTATATTAATTAGATAGTGCAAAGGATTAAACGAAAAAGACCCAAGGGCAGTTGGTAGTGGAGTGTGTGTGTTGAGGTGTTGGTGTTATAAAGGAGAGGTCACAGGTTCGAAACCTGTGGCCTTTCTTTTTTTACAAAACATTTTTTTTATTTTTTATTTGAAAAAGCTAAAGTATAAATGAAAATAAGCTAATTTAATAAATGGACTTAATACTAAAACTTAATAATAAGCTAATAAAAAGCAACAAATAAGCAACAGTTTGGTTTTCTCAATTCTTAAAAAAAATAAGCTAAACTGATGGGGCCTTTTTGGACCTAATAAGCTAACAGAATCAAATAAGTTGATGACAACTCTTAAGCTAGTATAACTAAGCACTGATGACTTAACAAATAAGTAGACCAGATAAGCTTTAAAGTACTTAAAAAGCTAAGATAGATAGCTTAAGACAGACTTCAAATGAACCTTTGAAAACTTTAAGCTTAAAATTCAGGACTTTTAAGCAATAAGCAAATCCTAAAAAACAAAAACAAATTAAGACTAATAGGCTAAAGAATCAAATAAGCTGAAATAAAACAGATTACCTAAAGAAAATAAGCTAGGCAAGGACAACTAAAAATGACAGACTCACACTTGTTTTTGGCTTTTTGAACTTGAAGACAGATTTTGAAACTTAACAATAAGACTCATTAAGCAAAAGATAAGCAAATAAGATGAACACTATTAACTACCAAGACCTAATAAGCTGATGTGAAAATGATTAGACTAACAGAATGAACTTAAAGCTCTTAAAAGCTGAAAGCAAAATAGACTTAAACTAGCAGTTTTTAAAAGAAGAATGCCCAACTTTGAGCTTGATTTTAGATCAAATAAGCACTAGGAATAAGGTGTAAACTAAAAACAGATAAGCTTTAACATCCAAGGAACTCATAGAATCTAAATTTTAGAAAATTGGTTAAGAAATAAGCTAGAAAGAAGGACTTGAAAAAGTGACAGTTAAGCTAAAATCTTTTTGGCTTTTTGGTTTTTAAAGAACAAACTAGCTACTGTAGACCTAATTTTAAGCTACTAAATGATTACTAAATGTAAAAATAAGCTAAAACAGATTAAGCTTATACCCTAGTGAGCTTATGTTATCAATTTCAGACCTTAAATCAAGATTATTCTAACCTAAATTTGCTAATGAAGACAGGCTTTTTAGTTGGAAACTAGATTTGATATTAAGGCATAATTTGACTAAAACTCAAAGGACAAATGCACACAAGAACTAGACCTATTCTACTGCATTTAGAGCCTTAAACAAGCATGAAAACAACACCAAGAAGCAACCTATAAGGATCTAATGATTCTAACAGTTCTAATAATCTAAGCTACCACAGATTCAAACTATATTGAGCTTAAACCTTAAATCTGATTTTTGAACTTAAACTACTTATTAAAATTGTCTTATAAGCTTAGTTTGAGCTTATTAAACTTGGCTTAAAGGACACAAAGCAATCAAACAGTACTAACCAAGGTTAGTACTGCTTGTGCCAAACACCCCTTAATAAGTTTGAAAAACATTTTAAAGCTCAAAATAGTCTTCAATATGTTGTTAAAAGCTAAAACAGATTAAGATCTAATGGTATTGAGAACTTTTAAGCAAAATTTACCCACAAATAGGCAATAATCAATAAGCTAGATCAATTATCATATTCAACTAAAAACAAGATAGTTCATATGAAATCAACATTCAAATGAGTCAAAAGCTGAAAACTATTACTATTAAGCATCTATAAGACTAAATAAGCAACACTAAGCATAAATAAGCAAGCAATAAGCACAAATAAGCTGAAAATAAGCAAGATAGAATTTGAGCATAAAAGTGAGAAAAAGAGAAGTACCTTGATCCCAGCTAAACAGGGATCAATTTAGCTTTTTCAAGCTTAGATCTACAAGCTCCAACTTTTCAAAGATAAGCTGGTATTGTCCATAAGCCCTTCCATGATTGGCTTATCATCTAAATAAGAAGCTGAGGTATTTTTGGGGAGAAATTTAGTGAATATCTAAACTCAGTTAAGCTTTTGAGGTCTTAACTGAGTGTAAGCCAGCTTAAGTAGTAATGAAGAGCTTATAGAAGCTTATTGGATTAATTTTGAGCAGCTTAAACCACAATTGCATAAACTGAAAACAATGATTAAACACGAAATTAAAACCAACTAAATTTTATTAATATTCAAATGTTTACAATGCTTGGAAAAAGAAAGTTACAATGAAAATTAAGCTAAAACAACTAAAAGCTACTAAATTACTAAAAGCTTAAGCTAAATCCTACACACTCTCTCTGTGTGATTTACTCTACTATTTATAGTGATGAGAGGAACCTTCTAGCCTTCAAAACGCTCCCCAATCTCTAATCTTGGCCCTCAATCAATAACCACCTCCAAATCATCAACATTTGATCTGTTAGATCGTGTACACGTTTATTTGGCCAATGAGGTGATGTGGGATTGCTAGCGTGGACAAGGAATGATGTGCCACGTGTCAGAGCCTTTTAAAAGAGGTGAAACGGGATGGAGAGGGTGAATGGGATTTTAAAGTGTTACAAATTCGTTGCAGTTAAAAGACATAGGAGGGAGGAGGATGGTATACAGTAATTTTGACCATTTTATAAATTTGGGTTGACCGGGTTTATAAAAGTAGACTTGGGCCTTGGTGTTGGGCTTTTGATGGGTTAAAGGATTTTAAGGCTTATAAAAGGCTTAAGGTTTATGGTATCATTCTTATTGGGCTGACCCGGCCTAATAAAATGGGTCCGGGTTGGTCCGTAAAAGATGGGTACGCCTTCGGCTTCGATATCTCACGCTCTTTCCAATCCCGTGCTCTGTTTTGTCCGTTTTGCTTCGTTTTTGTCTATTTTTGTCATATCCGTTATCTGCACAATACAAATTACAAAACACACATATACAATGCATTTTATATGTATTTTTGGTCTTTTAAGCTCATTTTAATAAGGTTAAATGATATGTGATTAAACACATATCAAGGAGATTCTCTTGAATTCTACGTGATCATAGGCAGTATTTATACTGATTAACGGGGAACCGTGGTTATTACAATCGTATTCGACGAAGTGACAAAGACACATCCATATATGTTGTTTATCACTAACCCATTCATGCAGATTTCCTAACGGCGGCAGCAGTTAACCGATGACAAGTCGAAGTCAATACCACATGCTCATACCCGACCGACATATGTAAAGACATCATGAAAGCTCAAGTACATGCTTCAAAAGACTTCCGCTACTCTGATACCGCACGTCTTTCTTGAAATGACGAAGTATTAAAGTTAAAGAGTTTCAAGAAAGATGACATTTTCAAGCTTTCAAGACAAAGAAGGTATGGGCATGTCGGTCCAAAAGTCACAAAATCACAAGAAGGCAAAGATTACAAGATGGCGAAAAGAGATTATACTTGGTTGATGATCTCAAGAAGCTCAAGATCACGTACAAGTCAAGATAAAGATACAAGCTAATGCCTAAAAGTCTAAAGATTACTACATCAAGATTCACAAGATAAATATAAAGAAAACAAGACTACGAGCAAAGATTGAAGACATTCATAGAATGATAAGCTTATGTTTTTGTAAATTGGAGTGACCTCCCTTAGGGGGTGATTGTTAGAAATCGAGAAAAGACTCGGTCACTACCAATATATCATAGAATAGCTCGTAGCATAATATTTGGAAACTTACCATGTTAACCGGGTCAACATAAGACATCCTTATGTTGACCGGCATAGTGATTGTTAGAAATCGAGAAAAGACTCGGTCACTACCAATATATCATAAAATAGCTCGTAGCATAATATTTGGAAACTTACCAAGCTAACCGGGTCAACATAAGACATCCTTATGTTGACCGGCCTAGTGATTGGTATAAATACTCATCTCCGCACCTTGGAGAGGGTTGGTTGTTTCATTTATCTCATAATACATTTTCCTTCTTTTTCTCTTTAAAGTGTTACAACCCTCCTTTCTCTCTCTAGACTTTCTTTTGCTTAGTTGTTAAATGATTTGATACATCTACATTGAATGTTTGGTGTGTTTAGTTTTACGCATAGCATTTGTAGTTTATATTAAGTGTTAATAGCATCGAAATATAGCATTTTTTCTTTTAATAAAAACCGACCTCACTTGTTGCACATTACACTAAAGATTATTTTCTTGCTCGATGCCCCCTGTGATCATAAATTCTGGCTCCGCCACTGAATATATGCATGTAAATGTATATAGCAAATGGAGTACACAATTATCAATCAAAATCATATATGTATAAGTTCAAACGGTCATATATGATTACAGTGATGAATGGATTAGGCACAACGTCTGGGCATATATAACTCGTATCAATCCCCAATTTGTTTCTGTTGTATATTTTTAAGTGTTATTTAAGTAAAAGATCGTTGGTTAATGCTTTTGTTAAACCAATAGATGATTTGCGATATCATATTTTTGGGAGGAAGGGAGTATCTCATAGCATTAACTATGAAGTTAATTTTAATCACATGCAAGTTGGAGCCACTCGTGTATAATAACTGCCGAAGACATATCATATTCCTTTCACGTGTAATCATTGAATATATTTATACACGGTTTCATAAATAGTTGGCCCAACGAGACAAGCCATACGTGGGCATACTTAAATTAAATAACCTTGTTTTTCACGTTAGTTTCTTTACATCCATCTCACCAAATGCCAACGATGAAATCAGAAATATGTAGGCCGATTTAGATGCAAGTTCAGCGGCTTAAAAGGATTGCACATGTGGTTTCATATGCTTTTAAGATTCTTGTGATTAATTTATGCCAACTTGTGTTTGTATAAATAGAAACTACAGTAGAAACTCGATAAATTAATACTCGATTATTTAATAAACTCTCTAAGATAATATTTTTTGGACCCGTGTCCACCGACTCTGGGGATAGGGTGCTAATTTAATAATTCGCACCATAAAATTATAAGATTATTAACCATTTTTGATAATTTCTGTTAGACCCCATATAAAGATAAATTAATAATCCTTATATTAGCATTATTACATGAATGATTTACTGAAGGTATTTCACTTGATATAATGACTCAATTGTCTGTTTGTTTTTTGTATTGAATGAAATCAAATCTTCCCCTGAATCTCGTCCTATAATTCTCTTTAGCCATCTCCATATGGTAAGAACTTTGGTGTTGTTTTCTCAATTGCCATCACAAGAAAATTGTTCAATGTGATTGCCGCCTTCTAATTAGCTTCGTTTCCGAGAAGGGGAGTTCACCATTGTATGATCCTCTTAATCATTTACTTCATCGATATCAATCATTTATTAATTACAATACGAATTTTCTATAATTTCTTAATCAGTCATACAAATGTTGGCAAAATAAATTTTTTTATGGTGAGTCAGAACATCTCTGACATCCATTGCCATTGCGATAACCCAACTCTTTTGATCAAATTCTGGAGTTCTTGAGTTTGCCTTTCACCACACATTCATCTGAGTTCTCAAAAGTCATGTTAATCTGTTGATCGATGTTTTCAATGACGAATGCCAGTTCGCAATTGTATTTGCACTTACATCCATAGTCCTTGGCTGGAAATTAGCAAAATTCATTGCCATACTATACATTCTATTTTTGCTGCGACTTTGCGCAACCCTCATAATAATAACCCTCCAAAAGACTTCTATATAAATTATATAAATTATTAATTTTCGCATTAATTAATAATCTTTAATTAATAAATTTTGGTCCGGTTCCACAAGTGTATTATTTTATAGAGTTTCTACTGTAATCCAAAATTTCAGTTTTCATCCCAAACATTAACCGAAAAATGGCTTTCTCATCAGCTTCACTATGCAAGAATCGTCAAGCCATGCGATCAATTAGTTTGCCAACCCGATCACACCCCAAGACTCTTCAAGTCGAAGAGGAGCTCACCAGTCTCAAAACATGGGAAGCATCCATCTCATGTATTCCTGATGAAGAAACAATTTGCACAGGCCTAACAAGTCTGGATAGATTGTACACATGTGTTGACAATCTTCTATGTTTGCCACTATCCCAACAAGCCCTTTCTCACCATCAACATGAAAAATTGGTTGATGAGTTGCGAGATAGATCAATGAGGCTTTTGGACATTTGTGGCTCTGTTAGAGATTTAGTTGCACAAGTGAAGGAACATGTAAGAGATGTTCAATCAGCTCTACGTAGAAGAAAGGGTGATTTCATCATAGATGATTCTTTCCTAAAAAAATTGAGGAAGGATGCCAATAGAAGTATTGTAGATATGAAGCAAATTGATCATATTTATGGCTCAAAACCTTTGAATCTGGACCCATATCTCTCTTCAGTGATACGAGTACTAAGAGATGTTAGCGAAATAAGCATTTCGGTTTTTGGATTGCTCTTGTCATTTTTATCTGCGTCTATCTTAAAGCCAAAGTCATCATCAAAGTGGTCCAAAGTCTCGAAATTTATTCAGAAAGGACCAGCAGTCAGCAAAGATCAACCTCCGATTTGTATTGAGGCTTTAGATTACAAGATTGAAGGCATTGCGAGTGGTTTGGAGTGCATGTTCAGGAAATTGATCAGAACACGGACTTCCCTCCTAAATATCCTATCTCACTAATTGTTTGAAGTACATAAGTTTTGGTGAATAGTGCCAAGTTTTTGACCTTGTAATGGGTACAATTGATAGCCATGCATATTTCTGTATGTAATATTTATACAAAATAGGTAACACATATTTTTATATGATTAAAATGCAACTTCCTTTATATTTGTGTTTTTTTTTTTGAAAAGATGATATATATTACTCCAATCAATATGTACATGAGCAAAGCTGAAAATTGATGGCATATGACAGTCCCAAACACCACCAATTCACAACATAGAGAAAATACATCTTATTTTCATACCAAGCTAACATCTATGCATAGCATTCCAGCTAAAAAAAAAATACTAAATCACCAAAGCAACTAAGGATATCCTGGAGTGTGACTACATTTCCCTCACTATGCTGACATGTATGCATAGCATTCCAACTAAGAATACATTTATTCTACCCAATCCCGTCTTTCATGAGGTATGGAGGAGGTGAGATGTAGACTGCCTTACCCTTACCCGAAGGTAAAGAGGCTTCTTTCACAGGACCTCCGGCTTTTTTGCAGGGAGTGAGGATCGAACCCTCGCTTTTGTCTCAAAGAAGAGGGATTTTTCTAACTTATCCAACCTTACTTGTTATATCCAACTTAGAATACTAAATCACATAAATCACCAACGCAACCAAGGATATCCTAGATTGTGACTACATTTCCCTCACTATGCCAAACACACCCATAACCGAATGTGCAAAATACTCCATACCTCACACACAGATAATGAGAAGCTGACACATTTCAGGCATCATCAACTGTCAGTGCTAGTTCAACCACACCCACTACAACATTTAGCACTATCCCCAGCGACATTTTCACCCCTTCCCGGGTGACATGTCACGGGGGATACTTATCCCGGGCGACATGTCGCCCTGGATATTTTGAAGGGGAAAGCTCGCCAGGGATTCTTTCCCGAGCGACTTTCCCAAGCGACTTGGTGGGGCCCACAGGTTTTCAGTCAAACTAATATGTGCCACGGTGGATAACAATCCCGGGCGACATGTCGCCCGGGAAAGTGGTATAATAAAAAAAATAATTAACCCTGATGAATACTTAATTAATTAATGCAGACTTATCCCAGGCGACATGTCGCCCGGGAAAAGTCACAATAAAAAATATTCCGCCACTATCCCGGGCAACATGTCGCCCGGGATTCATATTTTATTTTTTTTGTTTTGACTTTCCCGGGCGACACGGGATTCATATTTTATTTTTTTTGTTTTGACTTTCCCGGGCGACATAGGTCTGCAAATTTTTTTAGTGCAGCCTGCACAGCAGGCAATTTCTAAATTTTTTCCGGAATTTTTCCCAAAAAAATCTATCAAACGTCAAACCTGTATAAACCAATATAGACTCTATCCAAATACATCACAACTTGTACCAAAATACAATACAATATAACGGATCAACGCATTTGATCTAATAAAGTTAAATCGTCCAAAATCCTAATAAACACAATATAGTCTACAATATGTTACACATTAGATGTCCAATGGATAAGTCGATATGTTATTGTTGTACATTAGATGTTCAATGGATGAGTCGATATGTTATCGTTACACATTAGATGTGCAACAGATGAGTCGATATGTTATCTTTGTACATTATATGTTTAACGGATGAGTCGATATGTTATCGTTACACATTAGATGTGCAACGGACGAGTCAATATGTTATCATTGTACATTAGATGTTCAACGGATGAGTCGATATGTTATCGTTGTATATTAGATGTTCAACGGATGAGTCTATATGTTATCGGTGTACATTAGAAGTCCAACGAATGAGTCGTTGTACATTCGATGTCCAACGGATGAGTCGATATATTATCGTGTTACATTATAACGATGATAGTCATATCAAAGGTAGAAAAACTACACAAATTTCCAACGGATGAGTCGATATGCTATCGTTGTACATCTCGCCAATTCCTCATGTAGCCCTATACTCCTGCCAAAAACTCCCGCCAAAATATCCCTCCAAATTCTCCTGCCAAATACTCCCTCCAAAAAACTGTTTTTTACCATAAAAGCGGATATTATCCTCAAAATCACCCACATATCACACACATTCTTACCATCACAACCACAAACATATCACACTGTTATTATGGCGAAGATGGTGCCATATGAAGCTTTTGCGGTCGTTGTGGAGCCGGAGATGTAGTTCTGCGAGAATCGTATAAACTTGAAACCCGTGGTAAACTATACTATGCATGTCCACGATCAAAGGTGAACAATCACATGCTTTTTTTTTGTAATATATAAATAATGTGGTTAGTTGTTAAAACTTATTTTCTTTACTCTTTAACAGCCTCGCGAAAACACTTTCGAATGTAAATTTTTTTGTGGAAGGAGAAATGAGTCAGTCTACTAGTTGGTTCTCCTGGAGCTTTAACGACTCTAATTTATTCTCTAGGATCTTCATCGACTCCAATTTATTCTCCAGGATCTTCAACATCTCCACTCTATTCTCCAAGAGCTTCAACACCTCTAAGCTATTCTCTGGGAACTACAAGAAATGCAGAGTGCTCAAACTGCAAGCACTTGCTTGATAAGATAACAGTACTCGAGGCAACGGTGGATATGTATATGCATCCGGAATAACACACAGTTAATTCAGCCGCACTATTTCACAAAGTTTACAATAACATGGGAAAACTTGATTTGGAGTAGTTTGTCATTTGGAATGTAATTCGTATGCTTTAAGCGTCGGTTTGTAAGTCTCGTATGATTATCGTTCTAATATGTTTAAGTGTCTGTTTGTAAATCGCTTGTGTTACTACAAGTGGTATGTATAATATTTAACTAAATGAATGTTTGTTTTTGTGTTACTTGACGAATAAGCATCTTGAAAAAGTATACGGTATATCATGTTCAACTATAGAAGGGTAGTGCATATCCTGACCGAACCGAGAAAACGATGTGTTTTTTTATATAGTTATTCTTTAAAACCACACAACGAACCGAGAAAACGAAGTGTTTTTTTATATAGTTTTTATATAGTTATATGTTAAACACATATTTTCAAACCACACAAGAAACCGAAATGTTTTTTTTAGTATTTATATATTTTAAATTATAATTATAAAATATATTTTATAAATAATAATTATTTAAAAGTATAATTAAATTTTTTAATAAAATACATAATCCCGGGCGACATGTCGCCCGGGCGGGAAAATTGCCACCAGGAGTTTCGTTAAAAATTTTTGTTAAATTTTAATAAAAAAGTTTCCCGGGCGACATGTCACCCGGGAAAAAATAACGAACGTTAATTACCACTAATTACCACGCTTAATCATTCACGTAAAATAATTTTTTTTATAAAAAGTTTCCCGGGCGACATGTCGCCCGGGAAAGTGAGCGGGAAAAAAATGCCGCCAAGATTTTCGTTGTTTTTTTTGTCAAATTTTAAACAAGTTATCGGGAAACTATATTCATACTTTGACTAAAAAGTCTATCAGAATTGGTGTCACGTCGGACGGACTTTTGTCGTTTAGTGACGTTTCCCGAGCGACAAATGTCGCCCGAGAAAACTTGATTACCTGTTCTACTTTTTCTTGTAGTGACCATGGCTACCTGAAGTCGCTAGATTACTTTTTGGCCTATAACATGACGTCGCCATAAAGGTGTGAAATAATACATACACTACCTCCAAAGCATGTGGTTCCACTCACAACATAGACTATCCAACTCAACCAAATAAATAACTCAAGCTATATCTTTACAGAATATATATGTACATATGATTAAAGACTTGGACTAAATTTGCAGCTTGTCCTGCTAGATATTACAAGCAAACTCCTTTGAGATCTTTTTGGACAAATAGCATGGAAAATATTGCATATTTCAATTTTTGGTATCGAGCCTCACTGTGTTAGCTACCTCTGTGGGAATAGAACATGTTAGGAAATCATTACTTAAAGCTCTACATATATATTGTTCTCTACCAATCCATCCGCCTCATATTAGTTAGTGCTATAACATTTTATGTGGGATAAAAACAAACAAACCTTTGAAATCTAGCGTGTAATATGGACTCTAAGAAAACACGCATGTGACCCCAAGCGTTACATTGTATTAATTAACGAATGAGGAATGAAAAATGTGAAATAGGTCTAAGGAAACTAACTTGGATATTTACTAAGGTACAACACCCGGTTAACAAGGTGATCCATGGTTCGAAGTTACAAGATTGGATGAAGATGTTGAGTAGTAGCAAAAAGGAGTGAGTTAGTGGCAAAAAGGTGATCCATGGTTCGAAGTTACAAAAGGTGATCCATGTTTCGAAGGTGATCCATGGTTCTAAGGTACAATACCCGGTATAAACTAAGAATCACTACTACGATGTAAATTGTTAGCTTATAGAAGCAATTCTTAGTGAGTTAGTGGCAAAAAAATTTGTGGCTATCACTCTAAAATGTGTGAGGTCTCAAGTTCAATTCCTGCTAGGTGAAAACAACCTTAAAATGGCCACGCCAACCTCCTGATTATGTATACACGTAATTAGTAAATTAACACCAGGAAAATCAACATACGGATCAACAAACTATTATGCAATACACCTAATTAGTAAGATGTCTCACATATTTTGTTTTTTTTTCTTGTTCAATCTCTTGAATTAGGTGGACAAATTTGAAACTCAGATAAGATATAAATTCTTGGTATTTACGAGTTTGTGTAGATGGTGAACTGGCGCACATCTAACACTTTAGAATCTAATTTAGTAATATATGTAAGAGGTTGAAACTTTGATAGCAAATCACGAATCATGTGGTATACATCTTAATTTAGTGCTCAAGAAATCAGTAACAAATCAGAAATACACATATTTAAGGAGGAATCAACTGATTTTCACGAAAGATGCGGCTTGACAGGTAGGCCACATGGACATGACATTTTAAAACCCAGAAGACAAGATACGCGTCCCCATAGACACGTAAGAAGACGTGGCTGGTGAACAACTCCAAGACACATGAAAAATAGTATCTCACTGCTTGCTCCTTAACCAATGCCAATAAACAACTTCAGAGTTTTGTTTGCTAACCAGGGACATTGACAGCGGTATCTCAGGCATGCACACGATTCTTCAATGTTGCGATTAACTATATCTTAATGTCAAGTTCGTGTATAAATACACAAACCCTGAAACCTCTTATCTCATAACAAACATCTGAAATCATTTACCTAAAAGTATAAAATGGCTTCTTCAGTCTCTTCTCCTTCACCATCCACCAGTGGGCGCCATGTCCGATCCATTAGTTTGCCTAGCAGATCACACCCTAGCACTCTTCAAGTTGAAGAGGAGCTAGCTTATCTCAAAAGAAATTCATCTTCTTTGGCCACCGTAGATACAGTCTGCGGTTCTCTAGCGGGCTTAGAAAGATTGTACATATCTGTTAACGATCTACTAACTTTGCCACAGATCCAACAATCCCTTTCTCACAAAAAGGATGAGAAATTGGTGGATGAGCGTTACTGGATCGATCAATGAGTCTTTTGGATGTCTGTGGCTCTGTGAAAGATGCCATGGAACAGGTAAAAGACCACATAAGAAATACTCAGTCAGCTCTCAGAAGGAAAAAGGAGGGTCTGAACTTCAATTCTTCCTCACTCAAGAAAATAAATGAGGCCAAAAAAACTCTTTCGGCCCTAAAGCAGGTTGATAACAAGATTGGGAGGCTTGCGCTCTTAGATCTGGATCACCACCTCTCATCTGTGATTAGATCACTCAGAGATACTAGTTCATTGAGTGTTTCCATATTTGGATCACTCCTGTCGCTTAAGTCCATATTTGTGTCAAAACCAAGTTCTACAAAATGGTCAGTAGTTTCAAATCTTATCCACAAAGGGAAAAGAGCAAGTGTAGATCAGCCTCAAATGTCAAATGAGGGTTTGGAATCTCATATTGAAATAATTGAGAACAGTTTAGAGTGCATGTTTAGGACCTTGATCAAAACAAGAGTTTCCCTTCTCAATATTAGCTCTCTCTAGCTAGTTCACTCATTAAATGTAATAGTCTGGGCATACTAATTGCAGTAAATATGCCTATAGTTTTGTAAATGTAGTTATACAAATATATAGAAAATCTTATGGTTACTCAAATGTGTCCCGTTTTATGTTCATTCCGAATGACTTGTACATCTTTTGTTTGTTAATATGAGCTGCACATGAGGTTATTCTAAAAACATTAGGGGTTTATTTAACGAAATGGGTCCTTAACTCCACAACAAGATTTGTTATCGGGCACCAAAAACCTTACATTTTGCTTTGTATTTGTCTAGAATATAATAGCAACTGATCAATGAACAATAGAATAGTACAATAACATTTCCAGAGTACAATGACACACCACTCCTACATGTAACAAACTTGTATACTTTTATAGGTGGAATCAACTAGAAAACATTTTCATACCTTATAAAAACCTATTGAATAAAGTGGACAAATGACGTTTTCATTATAGTACACGGTTGCTTAGAAGAAAATAAAAGTTTATTGTAATAGGCAAGGTAGCGACCTTGTTATTGAAAGTCTCAGTTTCATTAATTTAACTCTCTTAATCAAGTTGAATCCGATATCAATTACAGCAAAAGATTCGGATAAGAAACTCAGCGTTCTTGTGAAGCGAGCATAGACAGCTAGATATGATATTGCAACATGGGTAGGCCGTGTGGTGTTTTGGCATTGAGAATATTGAGTCTTCAATTGGGCCTCATATTGGGCAATTGTATACTCCTAGAATTGAACATACTGAAGAAAAGGAGAAAGCCAAGCAATTGGGCCTGGTCGAAAAATCAGTTTGGACAATGAAACATTCCATGTTAGTTCCTGGTCAGTGTATCTGAAATAACAGAAATTTATGAGCCGACTCCAAAAATCAGATCAATTAGATCTTTGGTCGCAGTCATGCGAATATGTGTTTTTGCTTATATGTGGGTACAGTAGTCCTTTTCTTGAAATAACAGAAATTAAATCAGTTAGATCTTGGGTCGCACTCATGCGAATATGTGTTCCTGAAATAATAGAATTTTTTTTGTTGAATTGGTTATAGAAGACATTATTTTCCTTTGATCTTCAATTAACTAAAGATCATCTTATGGGAGGTACAAGCTTTCAATTTGTACGTATACAAAGCCAAAGATAGAAAGCATTAATATATTACACATATAATGCATTATGTGAAGCATTTCCCTGTCCAAAACATATATCAAGTAAAGCATATACGTCTCTTAAACCATATTTATCAGCAATCTATTACAATTCAATCTCTCATTTTAAAATATTATTTTCTTATTTCTTCATCTATATACAACCAATCTCAATTTTTTTATCACTTATTAACAACCCAACCTAACATATACGAGTAATATCATTTCTTTATTTAAATAAAAGAATTTATGCATATATAGCCATTCATGTTAAAATATTTATGCATATATAACCACTTCGTTGCATTCTCTTTCCAAATTTTGTACAAACTTAATTTTATATTATGTAATATAAACATAGTCATGATCATGCTCTTTTTTTTTGCTGCTGGTCAATTATGCTAGCGTATATCTTCCATAAGATTGATGAATAGGACAAACAGAGTAGAGCAACAACTTTTACGCTGTATAGGTTCGTTATAACCTGACCTTAAATTCATAAAGAACTAGCAGGAATTGGGCAATTTTCAATTTCTAAAACGTTTCGGAAGCCTAATAAATAATTGATTTCTTATGCAAGTATTACTTATATATCAACAACTTGAAGGACATATGTAAAAGACAGCCCTGACAAGCCATGCAAGAGAGAAAGTTGGCTTGAAATAAAATAGTACGATGCACATGGTGGTCAGAAATAAAATTTTGATGCAGGGGAGACAACCAAATTAATTAAGCTGCTATATGATTTAATTAAGCCGAATCATATGAATTAAGAAATGACAATTGTCAGAGACTTGTTTGCAAAAGTTGTCACAAACATGGAATCGTGCGTAAGTGGTTTCCTTTTGAGTCATATGGTTTCAAATCAAAGCAAGTAGATCAAAAGAAGAAAAAGCTTTTTTAAGGTCGATTAAACTTTAAATGGTTTGGAGTGCAAAAATAAGGCATTAATCTTGAGTTATACATAAAGAACAAAAAGAAAAGATCTGCATTAAAATTTAAATGATCTGGAGTGCCAAAACGAGGCATTTGGAGTTCCCTATTACTTATTTTTGAACGGCGGGGTCTTTAAAGTCCTGACTGTATCTGTTTAGGACATGATCAAGCAAACCATGGGAGCTGATCTCTTAAATAGGCTCTCTCTCAGTAATGTAATATTGTAATACCTTGCCAGCTTGCATGGGAATCCAAGTGTAACACTAAAACGTACATAATTCTCAGTTTTAAAAACAACTGACTTTAACATTTTCAAAAAGTTATCAAGTTGTTTAATATCTCTTTTGAGTGTTTGCTGGACAGGTGTTCTGCCATATGTAATATACAGTTAATATTACAATTTAGAATTTAGTAAGATTCAAAGTAATGTTAGTATTTTTTTTTCTCTTCTAGCAACAGAGGTAAGTTGCTCACCATACTTTCGTATTCATTTTACTTGGCAGAAATTCTGTTGAGGACACACGCAAGGCACTTTCAGCGATATAAATGTTACATCAGAAAATCGAAAAGTAATTCTATATCATCCTCTTAATTTATCTTCTTACCCAAAAAATCTATGCATGTGTCTTCCATGAACTATCTTTTCTCGTCTACCATCAATCTTGCTAAGTGAGAGATATTGGAGGATGAGTAGTAAGATTAAAGTAGGAGAAAAATCTATACACGTGTCTTCCACTATAAGATTTACTATATGGTAACATATGGTGGTGAGTGTTCTGCGCACAAAGTATGGTGACATACAGGGGAGGCACAAGGAAAATTGATGCAAATTAACAAGTGCAACTGTGTAAAGCAACCTTTGATACGTGTTGTAGAGGCCACCAAACGAGGTCATCCTTTCCATTGCTCCTTGGGCCATAAGTTCATGTGGTCCCATCTGAGGCCGTGGCCTATATATTACTCCCTCCGTCCCTAAATAAGTGTCCACTATTGACTTTTGAAGTCAAACTTTTGCAACTTTGACCTTAATTATTTCTTTTTGTGTTATATAATACGTGATGCAAAATATATGAATTGATTGGGTTTTAAATGTATTTTCATTGATATAGTTTTCATTAAGTATTATATAATATAAACAAAATAATTTAAGGTCAAAGTTGATGGAAAAAGACTCTAAAAGTCAATAGTGGACACTTATTTAGAGACGGAGGGAGTATTAACCCTGAATCGTACGACTATTCGGAAGTTGTGCAAAGAACACGTTAACATACATCTCACGTGTGGGGCTGTTCCTGGTTTTTCATCTTAACAAACCAAAAAAATTACTGAAACTTATTGGCTTTTCCAAACACCAAAAGAACATGTTAAAAAATATAAATCCCATTAGAATGAAGAAAACAAGGCGATAATGAGCATGATGGAAAGCCTAAAATCAACTCAACAAACTAGGAGTGGAAATTCTCAAAATGTTTCCTGAAGAGTACCATGTTGCAATCTCGCACTATGTTGAAAAAGTTTTTGTAGATATCATAAGGCTTGGATTTATAGGTGATAACAAAGAAAATGAAATAAAAATTAAAATTAAGATATGACGATAATACAACATCTATCTATTAGGTTTAGAGAAAATTCACCTTAATGTATGATGTGTATTGATCCTCTTTAAATAATAGAATATACAATGGAAAGAGATAAAAAAATATAACAAACTTTCAAACTTTCATTCCTATTACCCCCCCCCCCCCCTTCAAGCGTAGTGTTGGAGGACCGACACAAAGCTTGGTGCGAAATATAGACTACTAATTTCATTATATGCCTAAGTTTAATATGTACATAGTATGGTCTAGTAGGTCGAATTAGGTATCTGCAAATGGGTTGGAATATGGGTCAAAAACAGTTATCCCAAACACCCATATTCTGACAGTTAATAGCAGTTATGGTAGTTAGTAGTTATAGACAGTTATCACATTGGATCATGTGTAACTGTCATTTAGATGAGTATATATAATATGCATAGTGTCTGCAAACATCATTCATTCCAATATTAATCAAAGTCCATTGTTTGCAAATTCTATCCCTTTTACTGTTTCATTGAATACTGTTTCGTTCATTATTCACAATGGTGAATCACAACTATGTCATGAAGAACAATCGGCTTCAACACAAGTCTGTGCAACATTGGTATCAGAGCCATGGCACAGAGAATGGGGTAAAGCCAAATCATAACAGACATGATCAAGAAGGAGTTACTAGGGGCTATTTGCTGAGAGAGACACCACAGAGACTATTATCATGGAGAAATAGGAAGAAGAGTTTGTCTCCTGGTTGCAAGGAGATGTTGTTGGAAAAGATGAAAGAAATTGAAGCCTTCAATGCTTCAAGGGTGTCTGCAAATACCAGTACTCAAAAAGAGAAGAGGGCAAGATGTTACATATGCAAGGAAAGAGGGCATGTATTCTGGAAATGCCCAAACAAGCAAAAGAAGGCCTTGTTCAAGAAACATAAAGGAATTATGAAGCCTACATTCAAGAAAGTTGCAGAAAAGGTTAAATACCTTGAGAAAGTGCATGTAATCACATGTTACATGATAGAGGGCACAAGTGATGCAACTTGGAATGAAATTTGGTATGTAAGCAGTGCATACAAACAACATATGTGTCAAACAAGATCATTGTTCAGGAAACTGAAATACAAGTTTGAAATGATTGGGAAAGAAGAGACTGAGAAGAAGTTCATCTTCTCATATGGTATTGGAGATATCATAATGGAAGCAAAGGAAGGGAACTTTGTGATCCCAAATGTCCACTACACACCAGAAGTCACTTTGAATGTCCTGATATATGATACTTTTGGAAGAACAAGGATATGTAGTGAAAATTAGCAACAACAAATGCAACATACAGTACATGTTTGGTGGAAAAGGAAAAGGGAAGGCACATGAAGGAAGTTACACAGATAATGATGGACTGGAGCATGTTATCACAGAACACAACAAGTTCTTGGATAAATATTTCAAGTCCATAGAACCAAAGGATGAAGGCTCATGTGTAAAAGGATTAAAGAAATTGAAGTTGGGACAGAAATGATGTACATGATTATGATGGATGAAGAATACATTAGTTTGGAATGGATTCACTTATATGCGATAAAGGTAAACTCATTTTTCATCAAGGTTCTTATCTTTTGTGAATCTGATAAAGAAGGATGGTATTGTGTATAAGCATTAGGAGATTTTCAATAAGAAGTATGTGGAGATGTTGAAGTGGTTCTATCTAGTCTATCTAAACTATGAAAGGCTAGAAGAAATACCACCAAGGGTAGGAGTGATGGAAATTAATTTACTTGGTCTGCACAAGATGGTAGATAACCTTGGAGGTTATCTGAGTGTCACACTTGGTGACAAATGGAACACAATTGCAAGTTTGCAAGGCCTGACTAATGAGGATGGAGAAGCAATGAAGGATTGCTATAGGAAGTTCATTGATATGGTGCAAGTATACTATAGAGACCAGCAAAACCTTGGTATGAAGTGAAGCCCAAAGAAGATGTAGTTGAGAGTAGCAGTGGTGATGCTAAGGTAAAAGATCCACAAGGCAAGGAAAAGGATGAGGCTGGAAAAGAGGAAGCACTGGAAAAGGACAAGAACAAAAGCACTCAATTTGGAGTCAGGTTGGAAAGCAATGAGGAAGAAGCAGAAGAAGGAAGTGTCACGGATAGCAATGACTTTGAAGTCATAGTTTAACAGAAGAACATCACTCAGAATGATTATGGCATTAATGAATTAGGGAGGAGATATAGACTACTAATTTCATTATATGCCTAAGTTTAATATGTACATAATATGGTCTAGTAGGTCGAATTAGGTATCTGCAAATGGGTTGGAATATGGGTCAAAAACAGTTATCCCAAACACCCATATTCTGACAGTTAATAGCAGTTATGGTAATTAGTAGTTATAGACAGTTATCACATTGGATCATGTGTAACTGTCATTTAGATTAGTATATATATGTATGCATAGTGTCTGCAAACATCATTCATTCCAATATTAATCAAAGTCCATTGTTTGCAAATTCTATACCTTTTACTGTTTCATTGAATACTGTTTCGTTCATTATTCACAATGGTGAATCACAACTATGTCATGAAGAACAATTGGCTTCAACACAAGCCTGTGCAATTAGACATGTTTGATTCGAGCCAGAGATGATTCGAAGGGGCCAACACGAAACTCTTCAAAAAGAGGACGAGGTAGACTTTTGGTGAAGATGTCAGCTAACTAGAGATGCGAAGCAACAAATTTAGTGGTGAGCTTACCGGATAAAACAAGTTCTTGGAAAAAGTGAATCGATATCAATATGTTTAGCACACTTATGAGACACCAGGTTTTGACTTAGAAACAAGGCACTGCGGTTGTCACATAAAATAGTAGGACGAGTAGGAGGTAAAACGTGAAGCTCCCGAAACAAATGAGTGACCGAAACTATTTTCGCAGCGGTGTTAGCCAATGCCCGATATTCGGATTCACAACTTGATTTGGAAACTGTAGGTTGTTTCTTAGCGCTCTATGACACTAAATTTCCACCAAGAAATATTGAATATCCATAAGTAGAGCGTCGTGTTTCAATACAACGTGCCCAATCATCATCGGAGTAGCCTAAGATTGTTGGAGAATATGCATGATGAAACGATAAGCCATATGATAAAGTGCCTTTGACATAACGAAGTATACGTTTAACTGCCAAAAAATGGTCCTTTATTGGTGCATGAAGGAACTGACTAACCTGATTAACCGCATAAGAGAGACCAGGTCGTGTTATGGTGAGATACTGAAGCGCCCCAACCAAAGAACGATATAACGTTGGATCAGCAAAGGGAGTACCCTTAGTGGTGAAATACTCCGATGTAGAAAGAGGCACTGCAACAGGCTTTGCATCAAGTAATTGAGCACGAGAGAGTATGTCATGGGCATATTTCGCTTGACTTAGGAAAAACCCGAATCAAGGTAGCAAACCTCGAGACCAAGAAAATAGTTTAACCGTCCAAGGTTTGTAATAGAGAACTCTTTGTTGAGATGAGAGATGAAACTCCGAATGCTAGGAGCATCATTGCCGGTTAGAATGATATCATCAACGTAAACCAAAAGATAAAGAAGGGAAGAGTCCCGTTTAAATATGAATAAAGAAGTGTCAGCACGGCTGCAAGAAAAACCAAGGCTAACCAAAAAGGCACTCAACCGTTGAAACCAAGCCCTCGGAGCCTATTTAAACCCATATAGTGCTTTCTTGAGGCGACAAACATGATTAGGGAAACGAGTGTCAATGAAGCCTGATGGCTGCTCCATGAAGACAGTGTCAGTGAGGTTGTCATTTAAAAATGCATTCTTTACATCTAGCCGGTGTAAAGGGCACTTATGAAGAACGGGGAGAGAAAGAATTATGCGTACAGTAGAGGCTTTAACAACGAGGCTAAATATAGCAGTGTAATCTAGACCTGACACCTGAGTAAACCCTTGAGCTACCAAACGAGCTTTGAAATGATCAACCGAACCATCAGCCTGAAATTTTGTACCAAAAACCCACTTTGAACCAACCACATTTGAACTAGTAGGACGGGGAACAAGATCTCAAGTTGAGTTTTTCTTGAGAGCCGACATTTCATCACACATAGCAGCATACCATTTTGGATTTTTAGCTGCAGACTTAAAACCTTTTGGTTCTGCAGATGCAAACAAAGCATGATGTAGCGGAGAAGAAGAGACATAAGTAAGATATGCTCGATGTTTTGACTTGAAGGTGCCAACCTTTGAACGAGTCACCATAGGGTGATCAGTTGGTGAAGACGAAGCAGGAGCAGGAGACGTAGCGGCAGGCATAGCAGCAGGTGGTTGTGGTGCAGCAGATGTAGTTGGTTGTGTATCAATAAAAGGCAAGGTGGTAGAAATAGGGTCGTCTCGACAAAGACCACATGAAGAGGTGGATATTGGTTGCTGCGTTTGGTTGGTAGATGGAGCTGTTGGTGATGAAATTGTAGATGAATGACCATCACTAAATGTTGAAATAAGAAGTTGAGCAGGCGGCAATGTTGATGAAACACCCGAAAAGGGAAAAGAAGATTCATCAAACTATGTGTAGCACGTAGTATAAACATGCCATGTAGATAAGTCCAAACAGCGATAACCCTTATATTGAGTGCTATAACCAACAAAAACACACGGACCACTTCGAGGAGCAAGCTTATGCGATAAATAGTCCCGCAAATATGGAAAAACGCAGCTGCCAAAAACACGAAAATTAGCATAATTTGGTGTGACGAAAAATAACAACTCATATGGAGATTTGTTGTCTAAAAGCTTCATGGGTAACCGATTTATGATATAGGTCGCATAACTGAATGCATAAGTCCATAGAGAAGCGGGAACACGAGCATTAAACATCATCGCAAGGCCCGTTTCAGTAATATGGCGATGTTTTCGCTCAGCTCGGCCATTTTGTTGAGGAGTGTATGGGCAAGATAATCTATGATGCGTGCCATTTGCCAAGAATAAATTCCGAACAGGTTCATTTACAAATTCCGTTCCACCATCGGATTGAAAAGTCTTAAGCTTGCAAGAAAATTGATTTTGTACAAATGTGACAAAAGTATGAAGAACACCATAAAAGTCAGACTTCAATTTTAAAGGATAAAACCATGTAAACCTCGAGTAATTGTAACCTTTTCCCTTTTTGTGTTATGAATATTTCATTTATAGTCCTTTGACTATTTGACTTTTGTCAGTTTATTCAGATTTTGTATCGTGTTGACGGTGGTGATTTTGTTGAGAATTATGGTGATTTATGGTTTATTG
>BQNB010012514.1:35329-78988 GCA_026074375.1 Tanacetum coccineum
AGCAAACACGTACAATACTAAAAATAAATAGTACATTTATTGACGTCGTCAAAGACTTGAAAACACAGGGTGTTATAAAACGGATATATAAAGGGGTGTTTGGTTTGTTGGATTTAAAGAAGAAAAAGAGGAGTTTTTGTAGTTTTGATGTTGTGGTCGTGATAGTTGAATAACATATATTGCTAGATAGCTTATTTTTAATAATAGCATGTATAGCTTATTTTGGGCTTATTTCGTGGCTTATAGTGAGCTTATGGCTCACGGCTCATTTTAAAAAACACAAGGAAGTGTGTTTTGATTATTTACGTGGTATGGCGTATGTTGTGGACTATTTTTATATCTTATGGTGGTAACCAAATGCGATACGTAGCTTATTAGCTCATTTTCAAGCTTAATATATGTATTGTGGAGCTTATGGACTCACGGCCCAATAAACCTATTTAAGCCGTGGCATAATTGGAGGGCTTATTGTGGTCCGGATTATTTTCTACTTATTAGTATAAGCTTATGTATATAAATAGACCTTGGTTTTGGACTTGGATCGTATTTTGGACTTACAAATATCTTAATGGACCCTTATTGGGCCTTAAAGCCCAATAAGCGATATTTAGTCGTTATAAGAGTTTTGACGGACTTTTTGAAAGTGAAATGTATTTACGAAGTGGTATTAAACGATATTTTGGGGAAAAACGTTTTAGTAAACGTTAAAGATCGAGATTTTAGAATTTTGTCGGAAAAATGTCGAAAGTTTGAAAAGTGTTTGAAATAAACGTACGGGTCATGTCGAAATTTCGTAAAAAGTTTATACTTAGAAATTTTACCTAAAAACATGATTTTTGATTTTAAATAATAAAATATTATTTAATTATTTTATTTATTTAATAAATTCACTAAAAGACGAAAAATATAATTTTCTCGAAACTTCTCTAATATGTTTATTATGAGTAAACGTTTCATTTTCAACCATATTACGATTATTTTTACGGTGACTAAGGTTACCGAATGGACTTATCGAGATATATTTATAATTATTTATTATAAATATTTACTTATATTACTTATCTATTTTTTTTAAATAGTATAAGTATGTAATATTGAGCGATAGGATTGATATGATTGTGGGGATATGTAGTCAACCATCACACCACTAAATTGATATGGGTAATTGTACAATGTGTCTAAACTCTATGCATCAAATGGAAAGACTGTTTTGGAAACGAATGATTAAAATGGGACATTAGTTGGACTAGGTCGTGTGCGGACGCCGTTGCATTTGCTTGTGTGATTGAGATTTGGTTGCTAAAGACTTGCTTGAGGTGAGTTCTCGTAGCCCCATTTTTACTGTTTTAATAGTTGGGGGGAAATGATACTCAAATGTGTTTTGAACTGTTTTGAATTAAACTGTGCGAAATATGGTTTTGTTTTTGGGACAAGATATGTGCTTATGACTGCTTATATGATTGTTTGGATCGAAGGGGTACGCGTATCCCAGTATTTGTGTGGTTATTGGACCGGCTGGGTACGCCTACCCTGGTATGTGTTAGGTCCTGCCCTAATCTAGTGCTTCAGCTGGTAGGCCTTTTAGGTGCGTAAGTGACATATGGTGATCGACTAGCAGGATTGCTAGATCATGTTACATGATTAGCGGGGATGCTAAGTCATGGGTTGTTTGCATATATTAATTGTCATATTGCACTGTTGTCTACTGTTTTAAGATATTGGCACAGCTTTTGGGTTTAAGGTCAAACCTACGAGTTCACCAATATTATTGTTGACGTTTTCGAGTATCATTTTCAGGTGAAGTAAAAGAGGAATAAGTTGGTGTTATGTGATAGCAGACTTAGAAGTATCCCGTGTGGATTTCTCATACGAAGTCATGCTTGTTTATTTCATTTGGTTTTAGTATTTGGAAGATTTTGGTTTAAGTATGGATTTGGACCCCTGCGTGGGCCATTGGATTTTGTAAGAGATTTTGGATTTGATTGTGATTTGGGACATCACTCGAGGTTGATAGTCTTCGTAACACTTGAAGTTTATGCATTGTAGTTTTCTCTATATTGTATCTTGTGTTATGATTGATCCTTATGTTGCGCTCTCGAGTTTCCGCCATTGTCAGGGTGTGACAGATTGGTAATCAGAGCCAAGGTTATAGAGAACTAGGTGGATTGACCTAGACTATAACCTAAGATCCGTCATTTAGTTGCGTATCGGATCTATGTGCGTGGTGTTCTGCTTTTGCTTGCTTTCGCGTGTTCGCAGTTTGGTGCTTTAGTTATGTTAGTCATTGAGATGTGCGAGCTTAATACTGAGTATGACTGGGAAAGGATGCGGATATAAATACGGTGGCCAACGTAGTTATAAAAGTATTACAACTTACTCGTACTTGGTAATAATGTTCACACAAATTGATGTTGACACCATAAGGGGGTATTACGTGTATATTTATATATATAGTAAGATATTTTATATATATGTTGGTATTCCTACCTAACTAATGTTGCCCATGTTCTCCCTCGTGTGGATAATGCCGCCAAGGGTGATGACCCGGAGTGTTGGCCTGCTTCTTGCCGAATCACAGAGAGGAAGAACGGTTGTACGTGTTGGTAGAGGTAGGAGGGGTAGAGGACCTAGGAGAGGTAATGATGAGCGTGTTGACGAATTGAATGGTCACGGGAATGGCCAGGGGTTGGGAGCTAATGGGAACGTAGAGGGAGTCAATGGGAATGTAGAGGGAGTCAATAGGGGTGTAGAAGGAGCACCCGATTTCTCGACGATCATTGCCCAACAATTGCAGAACCTCTTACCTGTCATTTTAGCTCAGGTTGGTAACCAATGAAATGTTGGAAATCAAAATGGTAATGTGGTTAATGAGAATGTTCAAGAGAACGTTAGGAATGTGTTAGTGAATGACAACCGGGTAGGTTGTTCATATAAAGAGTTCTTAGCTTGTAACCCTAAGGAATATGATGGTAAGGGAAGTGCGGTAGTTCTTACTCGATGGATTGAGAAAATGGATTACGTGCAAGATATGAGTGGTTGTAGTATTGACCAAAAAGTAAAATACATTGCTGGTTCATTTGTGGGTAAAGCTTTAACGTGGTGGAACTCTCAGATCCGCACGCTAAGCCGGGAAGTTGCTGTTAGTATGTCATGGAATGACTTTAAGTTTATGATGATAGAAGAGTTTTGTCCTAGTCATGAGATGCAAAAGTTAGAAACTGAGTTGTGGAATTACGCCATGGTCGGGGTTGACCATGCTACGTATACTGATAGGTTCATGAGTTGGCTAGGTTAGTTCCACATTTGGTAACTCTAGAAAGTAGAATGATTGAGAGGTATGTGTATGGCCTTGCTTTACAGATCCGTGGGATGGTGGCAGCAATGGAGCCAAAGACTATATAGAAGGTTGTGTAGATTTCTAGTGCACTGACCGATGAGGCTGTGAGAAATAGATCAATTAAGAAGATTGAGAGAAGAGGAAATGTGGGGGAACCTAGCAAGGATAAGAATGGTAGGGATGATAATAAGAGGACTAGGACTGGGAATGATTTTGCTACTACCGCAAACCCTGTAGGAAGAGAGAATATGGGTACTTGGCCTAAGTGTACCACCTGCAACTCCTACCATGCACCCGGAGGGCCTTGTCGCACATGCTTCAACTATAACTGCCCGGGTCATTTGGCAAAGGATTATAGAGGCGTGCCGAGGAATGTGAATCCTGTCAATGCTAGAAACCCAACTGTTAGGGCATGTTATGAGTGTGGTAGTACCGACCATGTCAGGTTAGCTTGTCCTAGATTGAATAGGGCACAAGGACCGGAAGAAAATCGTCAAAACCAAGTTGCTGCTAATAACGAGGGTCAGGGTCGTGGAAACCAAGGGAACCAGGCATTCATGTTAGGAGCAGAGGAAGCTCGCCAGGATCCGAACATTGTGACGGGTACGTTTACTTTGAACAATCATTTTGCCACTACCTTATTTGACTCTGGTGCCGACTATAGTTTTGTTTCCACTACTTTCATACCTTTGTTAGGCTTAGAGCCCAACGAATTAGGTTTCAAATATGAGATTGAGATAGCTAGCGGGCAGCTAGTAGAGATTGATAAGGTTATTAAGGGTTGCAAACTAGAAATCAAGGGTCATGTCTTTGACATCGATTTGATACCTTTTGGGCATGGGAGTTTTGATGTGATTATAGGTATGGACTGGTTGTCTAATTATAAGGCTAAAATAATTTGTCATGAGAAAGTAGTGAGGATACCACTACCGGATGGCAAGGTGCTTAGAGTATTAGGAGAGAGACCGGAAGAGAAAGCGAGATTTTTGATGGGTGCTAAGGCTGGTGATAAGAAACAAGAAGAGATTGTTGTGGTTAGAGATTTTCCTGAGGTATTCCCGGATGATCTATCTGGATTACCGCCTATTCGGGAAATTAAGTTCCAGATTGAGTTAATCCTTGGAGCTGTACTGATTGCAAAGTCTCCTTATTTTATTTGGTTCTAGTATTTAGAAGATTTTGGTTTAAGTTTGGATTTGGACCCCTGTGTGGGCTATTAGATATTGTAAGAGCTTGCATATTTGATTGTGATTTGGGACATCACTCGAGGTTGTTCGAGTTTGATGGTCTTCGTAACACTTGAAGTTTATGCATTGTAGTTTTCTCAATTTTGTATCTTGTGTTATGATTGATCATTATGTTGCGCTCCCGAGTTTCTGTCATTGTCGGGGTGTGACATATTAGGTTAGTTTGTTAACAAAAGAATGAGAGTTAGGTTTTGCCTTACATATTCTCACATATAGGCATTATATATTGCTTGCATGGAAGAGAGTTTGATTTATTGTGTTTAATTTAACCTATTAGTTGTTTCATGGTAAAATAGGTTATATCATGTTGTCATTGCATAAACTAAAGCCATAACAATGTAATTTTATTGGATAATATTTATTATACAATCACTTATTTGTTTTCTTCATCGTCTAATTGACATATACATCAAACTAAACACATGTAAAGATCATGAAGTATACATAAAATATGGTATTAAATTTATAAAATAATTTGTAGAACCCATAGAGGGGTGGAATACGATTCTTCTTGTCTTTCCGAAAGTTTATAAAAAACTTCAAGTCGCAAAAGAGCAGAGTGATGTGTGATGTCTTAACTTAGCAAAGAAACAATAAGTAGATAGAGATAGATAGAGAGAAGAGAGAGAGAGAGATAGAGATAAAGATAGAGATACACCATGATATATACTTGTTCGGGAAGGGGGGTTTAGTCCTTTCGTACGTCCAGTTGCGAATCCAAGACTCCGATACTACACTAGTATAATCATTATGGTGAAAACTACTAAGTATTACAATTAAACTTCTTCGACTTTCAACAAGGCCCTGACTCTCACAAATATAAAAAGAGAAATTTACTACATATGATTTTCTGCCCTCAGAATCCACCCTTAAGAACCCGTGATTCGACTTAACCTATAATTCTAAAGCCTTCCCATTGGAAGCTTTCCAAAAGCCCAACTATATCCCTAATGATCTAGGCTTGATACCACAGATACAAGACTTCCTTTACAACTCGATTCATTGAAATAAGATAGATGAACTAAGTCCTAACCTAACCTAGAGACTCGATTCTAAAGAAAGGATATGAGAAAGAAGACCCTAGACAAACAACAAGTATGGAATTAGGTACTTACTTGTGGCTATCTTAGGTGATGTATTTACTTCTATAGAATGTTAGATGAGAAGTTTGGGGTTCCACTTGATGTTAGGCTTAAAAGATTAGAGTAGATAATAAGAAAGGCAAGATTCATTCGCAGGGTGAGGAATACTGATGAGCTGTCATTTTATACACTTTTTCGAGATCATTTAAAACCATAAATCATGTATTTATGCCCAAAATAGGCACTTAATCGTTTCTTTTTAGGTATTTAGCATTTGGAAGGCATTTAAAGGAAATACACGTGACTTGGGATTATTTGGAGAAGAAATGGACAAGACTACGAACCAACACCAAGACTCTTCAAAATTTAAAGCCTCAACGGCTGGAGACGGCGTCACCATTCATACACGATGCCATCACACTTCATCTAGTGATGGCGTCACAACATTTCTTGACGACGTCAGCCCGCGCTGACTCAACTCAGATCAAGAAAATTCAAATTTATGACGGCATCACGATTAAAATGTGACGCCGTCACAATGATATTCTTATAAATATAGACCCGAAATTAGGGTTTTATGTGTTGTAACTTTAGAGTAAAAAAGGGGGACGAACCCTAGTTCATTTGGCAGCTTTTTAGGATGATTTTAGGGCTTCAAAACCCTATTGTTTGTTTTTTTTTTTTAAACCTCCCTTCAATTCATGTTTTAATCTAAAGTAAGACTACTCTTAATCATTCAATATGTCATGTTGTTTGATTTATTATTGGTCTTGCTTTATCTTTAACATGCTTGGCTAAAACTTCTTTATTGATTATTTCATTTATGATTGTATGAAACCTAGAATGTAGATCTTAGTGGTGTTGCTTCTTGTGATGAATATGCATGTTAGGCTTTAGAAAACTAGCTTTTTTCTGTATCGCGGTTGATATGTCTAGGGAAACATAATTGTATAGAAAGGATATCATCGAGTACAATAGTCTTCATACCTACCTTGCCCCCTTATATGTTGATCCACTTTTATGATATTTCAAAATGAATTTAATAATACACTCTTGGGGCTGGTTAATAGTTTTATAACTACCTTACTTTGGTGTTTTGTTCTTAAGGAATATTAAATAGATGGCGGTTTGTGTAAATCTGTTCATGACTTAGGAAAATAATTACATTAGATCAGCCAACAAGTGTGGTCAAATACAATACACTAGGAGAAGCAATCTAGGGAGTAATACATGATTAAATAAATACAATCTTTTTATTATATTGTTATCACCATTAGCGTAGTTTATTATTGAGTTTAATAGCTAAAACCAAACCAATCTCTCAAACCATAGATTTACTTGCTTTCTTATAAATAAAAATATACAAAACATATACTGTTATTCTCAACCCCTATGAATTCTATTAGACCGTGATCATGCTTTCCCAGCTTATTCCTTAGCGAACGATAAACAACCATCGAGGTATTTTCTATTACTACTAGTACTCGGTTCAGGTTACTCTGGCCTAGGGTGTTTGTTAAATCTTCTTGTAATTGTCCTTTTACGACAACTGCATCAAGTTTTTGGCGCCGCTATATGGGGAATAGTTAGGTTTTGATCATAGTTTAACTTAGTTCTACTTGCTTGAATCCTTTCAAGTGAGACTTAATTTCCGCATATTAGCTTTCTCGTGGTTCTATCTTTTCTTTGTGTTATTGTTTCGTAACCCTTTCTCGTCAACACATTAGTGTCGTGTATTTCCACCTTCCATACTCTTGGGATACTACTCCAAACTAGCTTCGTGGGACTACTAGAAAGAGCATTGAGCTCTCGTAGGGAACAAACGTGGTACTCTGTGATTTGACACCATCCGGTTGGGGCCTAAATGGATGCGCTCATCTCACGGTCTTCAGTCGAGTATCCTAACAAACTCAGGGATTTCTAAAAATCTTGTGGACTCACTTGACTCCTTGACGGTGAAATCAAGGAAAGAAAGAGCCTGTGTTTTTTTTAATTTTTCCCTTCGCGTAATCAAGTAGTAACCGGCTTAAACGCTTCCAGCAGGATCCATCACGCCCATGGTTGGATCTTCATACTCGTTTCTTTGCTTAATTCTTTCCACCGGGATGGTCCACAAAAAAACTCCTTAATGATATCCTGATGTTCCAACAACTCAGGGAGAATCTCTATCAGATCATGTACCGTTTCTAGGAATTTACTTTCCAAAAAGTCCCTCATCATGGCATCGGAACTTTGGCTCCAAGTCCAAATATTTTTATGGGACCATTTCAATTCCCGTCTTGAGACGAAACCATTGCCCAATCGGTCGTGGTAGCTTAGTGAACCGTAACACCAAAGAATCCTGGGATTATTAGAGGACCTTTACTCTATGACATTCGAACAGTTTGAGTATGCACAAGGGATTTTGCTAAGCGGCAAGATAAAATCGCTTTGTACTCTAAGAGTTACCGAGTACATCTGACCGTCGTCTCTCGAGCCTCGAACAATTCAAGTGCCAACGGCTTAATGGAAGCTCATCTGCTCTCCATCACAACCTACTCAAGCAACAAAATCACTACCTCGTGTGAATTGCCAGTGATCCCCATGACAAGCAGATTGCTGTATGATCCTGAAAAAGAGACCACGAATCCCTTGCTAGTAGGATGAGGATTCCTAGCTACCGCCAAGCTGTTATATATTATAGGATGGACAAATATTGTAGTAGGTGAAGGAATCACAAGGTAGGTATTCGGAGTATAAGGGTAGTCAACTTAGGTGAGGAGGATTCATCTTATTAGACCACACTTGGAATACAGGGAATCATACAAACCATGACCTTGATCGGATGGAGTAGGCGCACGAACCCCCTATTATGCTAGGAAGGACTTCTTAGATTGCCATTTACTCGAGGAATGGAAATTGCTAGAGATGTCGAGCTCATTCCTTTTAAGGATACCTTAGTATTTAGGAGGATAGTAGAATTTTTAGGAGCCATACCAATGAACCTCAAGAGTAATATGTAGGAATTGGAGGGACTAATTTTAAAAACCCTGATTTAACTGGACAAACCACCCAAAAAAACAGAGTTGGAGCATGGCAACAAGATTAAACTGATTGATCCAGACGGAGAGGAGTTTACCAAAACCCTACAGTCAATCCCCACCACTAGGAAGCTCTCCGAAAGAGAAAGTCTAAGGGAAATCATCGACTTGGACCACTTCTACGACACTTGACGTGTAACTTTGAGTCTAGCTACAAGACTCGTAAATAAAGAAAAATGCTTTTTGGGAGGCAACCCAATATTTACCTTACCGCATTTTAGGAGTTTCTCTGTGATGTTTTATTCTTTTATTTTTTGTTTTATTATTTTGAATTATTTTGCTTCATGCTTTGGTTTGTTTGTAACTTCGTCTTATTTGTCAATTCCAAAAGTATTTTGCAAACCAAAATAAGTTGTAGGGGAAAATATCCAGTTTTTTAGAACCAAATTTAAAATTTTAAAATAAATTGTTTAGATTAATCCGTGTCAGTTTTGAGTCATATGATTGAATTTTTAATTCTCAGGTTTGTATGCAGCATTTTGTACAGGAAAATAACTTATAAAGATGAGTGCAGGGAATTTTTCATCAAAGAATGAATAAGGAGTTTTTACAGAGTATGGAGTAGGCGTCACGATTTACACGCGGGGGGATGAGCCGTCACCGCGAACTGGTGACGGGGTCGGTTTCCCTGACGGCGTCAATCGCAGTTACAGAAATCTCAAAAAATTTTAAGTATTTTTAAAATTAAAACTTGTACAACAACTTAGAAAAGTGTAAATTTCTTTTATAAAACTTGCAAAACTCTAACTTTAATCATTTCTTCTAACCTATCTTTACTGCTTTATGAGTCAACCCTAATTTCCCACTGTATATTAATTTATATCACTCTTTTTATGTCTTGGTATAGTTGTACTTGTCTTTAATTACAGGTTATATTTGATGAGAAGAAGATTGAAAGTTCTTAGCGAAGTTTACATTTGTATGATTCTTGGAGGATAATTTAACCAGTTTATCATATGTTTCTTCTCTTTTATTGAGCAAAACCAGGGGAGTACTAGTTTCTTTTCCTTGTTTTTCTTTTTCCCTTTATCTATTTTTACAGTTACTTCTATAGAACAGTGGAGAAAATGTTCAATTAAGTGTAGGGGGGACATAAAGCCTTAAAAATTATTCTTTATATTTGCCATTTTCTTTGTCTAAAAATTGATGGGTAATATATCAAAACTAGCTTAAAAGGTAATTGTTAACCCAAATTTAAAATTTTTTATGACACATTACCGATGAAACATCCAAGTATTAATAGCGTCTCATAGATAGGAATTTATATGACTAGCACAAAAAACCCTCAGAATTCCACCCAAAAAAAGTGAGGTTCGCCTTTAGATCTATAGGAATTCGGGTATTTATTATTGATATCCAAGATAGTTTATACCTTTAGCTTTCTCGAGTTAAGGAGTGAGCAGTCATATGTGTCTATTCTCGTCGTTACGATCGTGTTAAACGTGGTTGGTCTTTGTCGCCTGAGCTGGAGCATTGAGATCGGTATTAAATTATATGAGTGTACCGATAGTATATTAAATTCTAGAACTTGTTATTGTGATGCATTCCGAGACCGCATAGTAAGTATTAGGATTTTCTTGATAAGAGGCATTATGATTAACCCATGTTTTAAACCTGTAATTGTTATGATGGTCACACCAATCATATAACTATCTCACACCCTTTCCATGCACTCACCTTTAGTGCAGGATACCCCTAGTACAACCCTTTGAGCCTATCCTTTTTTACGGTTCTTGTAAATTTTTTGGTTAAGCCGGACTATTAATGAAGAGCATTATCACCCTTAAACCAATTGTTACACCCAAATCGCCTTTGCCTACCTTGTATGTACTCACCTTTAGTACATTATTATTTTAACCCAAGTTTAATTATTTAAGTACACGGTTGCTAAGTCCTTATCCTTGTAAATACAGTTTTGGGATGATTAGGATTCATGGTAGTATTTATTTCACAGAAATATGAGGAAGAAAAGTTAAGTCAATACCCCCCATATGTTTGTTAGATGATCTCCGTGTTATTTTGATCCACCTTAAATCGGGTCATTAGTTAGATTGTAAATAATCGAGTTTGTAAAAAGCTCAAGTGTAGGGGTACGTGTTATAAACCCCATGTTGTGATGTATTATGTTATTCAAAAAGAAAATAAGCGAAAAAATAGAAAAAGTAAAAAGAATAAGTTATTGATGTATGGAGTTGTGTAGAGTTTGTATAATCTTCGTCTGAGTCTTGGCTTGTAACCATATCCATCGTATATTTCGTATAAATAATTAGCTAACCATTCACTCCAAATTCACCCAAAGCACCCAGATGTATCTATCACATTTACGTTTCCATATATGTTATTCTTACCACCTAACACCCTTTACCCTTTAAAATGACCTCTTAGATAGTTCATATATGAATAATACTTGTGCCTAGCGGTGGAGGTTTGATACTTTACCAAGCCTATGTTTTTTATATGTATATGTCAGGTATGAGTGTGATTTTTTGTTTTCACCATTATGTTATAATTTATTATACACTCGAGAGAAAAAGAGAATCCCAAACACTTATGTGAGGTGCTAGTGTATGCTTTCCGTGCTTTTAATTACGAGGTCTAGAAGGTTGTGCTATAAAATACTTTTAAAGAGTAGGTTAAATGACCCTAATACTGCTATTATCTAAGTAGAAAAGCGTATTTGCTTGAGGACAAACAAATCTCAAGTATAGGGGTATTTGGTATGAGGTGTCATTTTATACACTTTTTCAAGGCCATTTAACCCCCTAAATCGTGAATTTATGCCCAAAATAGGTACTTAATCGTTCCTTTTTAGGTATTTAGCATTTGGAAGACATTTGGAGGAAATACACGTGACTTTGGCTCATTTGGAGAAGAAACAGATAATACTACGAACCAACACCAAGACTCTTCAAGATTTAAAGTCTCAGGGCTGGAGATGGCGTCACCATTCATACATAACACCGTCACACTTCATCTAGTGACGGCGTTACAACATTTCTTGATGGTGTCAGACCGCACCAACTCAACTCGGATCTAGAAAAACTCTAACTCTTTTGTCAGTGTCTGATTAAAACTGCGATGCGCACAGTGATATTCTTATAAATATAGACCTAAAATTAGGGTTTTAGGTGTGTAACTTTAGAGTAAAAAAGGGGGACGAATCATAGTTCATTTGGCAGCTTATTAGGACAATTTTAGGGCTTCAAAACCCTATTGTACCTCCTTCAATTCATGTTTTAATCAAGTAAGACTATCTTAATCATTCAATATGTCTTGTTGTTTGATTCGTTATTGTTCTTGCTTTATCTTTAACATGCTTGCTATATACTCCTTATGTTTTCATTTATGATTGTTGAAACATTGAATGTAGATCTAGTGGTGTTGTTTCTTGTGATGATTATGCAGGTTAGGTTTAGAAAACCAGCTCTTTGTCTATATCACTATTGGACACGTCTAAGGGAAACATAATTAAGTTAGAATGGATACCTCGGGTAAAGGCTTCATACTAACCTTGCCCCTTATTGGTTGATCATAATTTTAATATTATTTCAAATGATTTAAATATCTTGGGGCTGGGTAATAGTCTTCATAATAATTACTTTGTGTTTTGCTCAAAAGAATATTAAATAGATGGCGGGTTCGTGTAATCCAACTGTTCATGGACTCAGGAATAATTAATAGATCATGCATAAGTGTGATTAATGCAAACAAACTATAGGAGAAGCAATATAGAGGAAGAAGAAACTGATTAAATGAATACATTTTGTATTATTACTGTTTCACCTTAGTTTAGTTTATTATTTAGTTTAATAGCTAAAACCAAACCAATCTCTCAAACCATAGATTTACTTGCTTTCTTATAAATATAAACATACAAAAAAGAATCTTCTCTTCAACCCTAGAAATTCTTTTAGACCGTGATCAAGCCTTCCCAACCTATTCCCCTAGAGAACGATAACAACCCCCGAGTCTTGCCTATACTACTACTACAACGGTTAGGTACTCTACCTAGGGAGTTGTAAAACTTCTTGTAGAAGTCCCATACGACAAACGCATCAAATACAAAGGCCAAGTTTGGGTATTTATAGGCCAAAATCCCCAATCTTGTAAAAACATTTTGAACCTGGCGCGCTGCACATGCATCAGCGCATGGCTAGCGTGCTAGATTCCTAAAATGTTTTCTTTAGGATTTTGGCATTTTAAATACCCGCACTTGTTAAACCCCCAATTATACTTCACGCTATGAACTTTCAATCATTCTTATACTCAAGGTCAACCAACTCAAATATTCATTTGATAAAAACATTTGTGAAGTATTTAAAAGCCTTTACCTTATCTGATATTGTAATGAGAGAAAAGAATTATCGAAAAGGGGTATTTTGGGTATTTCTCAAAGTGTAATTAGCTTAGTTGGGATCTAACTAAGGGTTTGAAAATCTAGTTAATGGTAAAAGATTATATTCTTAGAATATTCTTAAGTTGGAGAAAAAGGGGAATTTAAAATTTAAATTTCAAATTCATTTGAGCACATGTTGGATAAGAGAAAAAGAGATAAGCATGAGTTGTCATGAGTTGGTATGATGTGATGGTGATGGGATAGAAAAGAACCTCTTGATCTTAGATTGAAATGGAGGGGGAGGATGTAAAGAGGGGAAGTAAGTAGGATAGGTGAAGTGGCAAGATCAAGGGCGATAAGATAGGTGTGTTTGTTTGGTGAGTGAGTTGTGTTATTTTTGTAAGAGGGAAATGTGTTTGTTTAAGATTAGAATTCAATCCAAAGGAGGAGAGGAATGTAAGGTATCTTGGATTAATGAGGTAAATTGATCAAAGGTGGAGGAGAAAGTGTGTTTGTTGTGTTTGTTTGAGTTTCAATCCAAAGGAGGAGAAAAGAGAAGGATAACTTAGATTGATGCGATGGTATAATCAAGGGTGAAGATGAGATTGTATGTGTATGTGTGTGTAATTCAAATGTTGTGAAGAAGAAGGTAAATAGTAAGTGTGTGGTAGAGAATGTTTTGATAGGATGTGGAGGAGCTTATGTTGGGAATGAAGGGAACATATAGTACAACAAGTACAAGGATAGCATATTGTGTAAGGGAATCTAAGTTGGCATATTAAGATTTGAGTATTATTTGGGGAAGGTTTATGTGAAGGAATGTGTTTAGGCTGAAGAAGGTTTAAGAAGATAAGTATGAAGGTGATCATGTTTAGGATGAAATCAAAGGATTGATTTGGGTTTATAATCATATTGCCAATAAGAGAGAAGAAAAAGTGAGCAAATGTGATTATGGGAAGGTTTAAGAAGAAAGTGTTTAGAGTGTGTTAAGGATAAAATCATTTGTTGGGTAAGAATGGTAAACAAGTGATTAGGAAGGATGGGTTTTAGGATTGTGTATGATTGTTTAATCACTTGTTGGGAAAGGGATTAACAAGTGATTAGAGGGATGTATTGCAAGGGGTATAGTATGGAGGTATTGTAGAATGGGATTAATTGTGGTTGGTTTGTAAGTCTACTTGTCATGTATGGACATACATGTGAGTTTGTATACATGTATAGGTAAGGAGCTTGAGAAAGTTTAATTCATGAGGTGAGAAAAACTCAAAGCATGATTAATTTCCAAATACCACAAACTCATTTAATCATTTAGACTTTAATCCATGATAATCAAGAATGGATTTGATCACTAATCATCTTGATGAAAACAAGCTAAGTGCTTTGCATCTAAAGTAAAGCATATCCCATATCGAGAAAGGATGTGTTTACACAAAGTGACATTTGACTTAGTTAGACCAATAAGGGAGTAAAACACGTTACATGATTATGAACAATGTAAATCCGGATTACGGTCAAATAAATATTTTCGTTTAATGATATGCTGAACATATGATCATACTAGGTTTAGAAAGAAGTTTCGGCCTTGGCTAGAGGCGTTTGATAAAAGATTTGAGTTGGCATTTTGTTGAAAAATGAGAGGATTTATTTTTGCTCCTTTCTAAGTCTAAACCTTATTTAGAGTGTTCCTAAATGCTCAAATATCATGTACATACATTAACTGAAGTTTCCACATGTGTCGGGTAAGAGGAAAACCGACAAAAGAAAATCCGTAAAAATGGAGTTCGCTTGTGGCGCGCTGATGCGTGACTAGTGCGTTAGACAAGTAAATTTGGTTTTACAAATTTTGGCTATTGTTTGTGATTTTATGTGTTGCGAACGTTTATTTGTTATTGTTAAAACATAAAGGCGATCCTAGTTAATGTTGCACCAACAATCTCCCCCTTTTTAATGATGACAAATAAAATTTCAGAAAGCAAATAAAATTACAAACTAATAGCCAAAATTTGTAACCCATATACTACTTGTCTAACCGACGAGTCTCGCTTATCAGCGCGCCAAAAGCGAATCTCATTTTTACGGATTTTCTTTGTCGGTTTTCCTCTTACCCGTCACATGTGGTAACTTAAGTTAATGTAGTACATGATATTTGAAGCATTTAGGTACACTCTGATAATACGGTTTAGACTTAGATGGAGCAAAAATGAATCCTCTCTTTTTTCAACAAAATGCCTACTCAATTCTTTTTAGTAAACGCTCTAAACCAAGGCCGAAACTTCTTTCTAAACCTAGTATGATCATATGTTCAACATATCATTAAACGAAAGTATTTATTTGACCGTAATCTGGATTTAACTGGTTCATAATCATTGTAACGTGTTTTTCACCTTATTGGTTTAACTAAAGTCCAAATGTCACTTTGTGTAAACACATCCTTTCCCGTAATGGGATATGCTTTACTTAAGAAGCAAAGCACTTAGCTTGTTTGCATCAAGATGATTAGTGATCAAATCCATTGTTGATTATCATGGATTAAAGTCTAAATGACTAAATGAGTTTGTGGTATTTGGAGATTAATCATGCTTTGAGTTTTCTCTTCTCCTTACCTATAAATGTTTTACAAACTCACATGTATTCCTTACATGTACAAGATGACTTACAAACTACCACAAGTTAATCCCTTTCTACAATACCTCCATACTATACCCCTTGCAATACATCCCTCTAATCACTTGTTAATCCCTTTCCCAACAAGTGATTAAACAATCATACACAATCCTAAAACCCATCCTTCCTAATCACTTGTTTACCATTCTTACCCAACAAATGATTTTATCCTTAACACACTCTAAACACTTTCTTCTTAAACCTTTCCATAATCACATTTGCTTACTTTTTTCTCTCTTATTGGCAAATATGATTATAAACCCAAATCAATCCTTTGATTTCATCCTAAACATGATCACCTTCATACTTATCTTCTTAAACCTTCTTCAGCCTAAACACATTCCTTCACATAAACCTTCCCCAAATAATACTCAAATCTTAATATGCCAACTCAGATTCCCTTACACAATATGCTATCCTTGTACTTGTTGTACTATATGTTCCCTTCATTCCCAACATAAGCTCCTCCACATCCTATCAAAACTTTATCTACCAACACTTACTATTTACCTTCTTCTTCACAACATTTGAATTACACACACATACACATACAATCTCATCTTCACCCTTGATTATACCATCGCATCAATCTAAGTTATCCTTCTCTTTTCTCCTCCTTTGGATTGAAACTCAAACAAACACAACAAACACACTTTCTCCTCCACCTTTGATCAATTTACCTCATTAATCCAAGATACCTTACATTCCTCTCCTCCTTTGGATTGAATTCTAATCTTAAACAAACACATTTCCCTCTTACAAAATAACACAACTCACTCACCAAACAAACACACCTATCTTATCGCCCTTGATCTTGCCACTTCACCTATCCTACTTACTTCCCCTCTTTACATCCTCCCCCTCCATTTCAATCTAAGATCAAGAGGTTCTTTTCTATCCCATCACCATCACATTCATACCTAACTCCTGACAAACTCATGACTTATCTCTTTTTCTCTTTATCCAAGACATGTGCTCAAATGATTTGATATTTAAATTTTAAAAAAAAAAAAATTCCCCTTTTTCTCCAACTTAAGAATATTCTAAGAATATAATCTTTTACCATTAACTGGTTGGATCCCAACTAAGCTAGTTACACTTTGAGAAATACCCAAAATACCCCTTTTCGATAATTCTTTTCTCTCATTACAATATCAGACAAGGTAAAGGCTTTTAAATACTTCACAAATGTTTTTCTATCAACATGATATTTGAGTTGGTTGGACCTCTGAGAATAAGAATATTGACAAGTTCATAGCTGGTGATGTATAATTGGGGGTTTAATAAGTGCGGGTATTTAAAATGCCAAAATCCTAAAGAAAACATTTTAGGAATCTAGCACGCTAGCCATGCGCTGATGCATGTGCAGCGCGCCAGGTTCAAAATGTTTTTACAAGATTGGGGATTTTGGCCTATAAATACCCAAACTTGGCCTTTGTATTTGATGCGTTTGTCGTATGGGACTTCTACAAGAATTTTTACAACTCCCTAGGTAGAGTACCTAACCATTGTAGTAGTAGTATAGGCAAGACTCGGGGGGGTGGTTTCGTTCTCTAGGGGGAATAGGTGGGGCAGCTGATCACTGTCTAAAGAATTCTAGGGTTAGAGAGAAGATTCTTTGTGTATGTTTATATTTATAAGAAAGCAAGTAAATCTATGGTTTGAGAGATTGGTTTGGTTTTAGCTATTAAACTAAATAATAAACTACACTAATGGTGATAACAGTATAATAAAAAGATTGTATTCATTTAATCATGTATTATTCTCTAGATTGCTTCTCCTATTGTTGTTGCTTTATCACACTTATGATGATCTATGTAATTATTTCCTGAGTCATGAACAGATTACACGAACCCGCCATCTATTTAATATTTGATGGGCATAACACATAAGATAAGGTATATTGAAGACTATTACCCAGCCACATGAGTATATTAAAAGCAATTTGAAAATATATTAATGTAGATCAAACCTATATAAGGGGCAAGGTGTTTGAATTGGTCTGTACCCGATTGGTATCCATTCTACATAATTATGTTTCCTTAGACGTGTCAATAGTGATATAGACAAAAGCTGGTTTTCTAAAGCCTAACATGCATATTCATCACAAGAAGCAACACCACTAAGATCTACATTCTAGGTTTCATACAATCATAAATGAAAACAATAAGGAGTTTAGCCAAGCATGTTAAAGATAAAGCAAGAACAATAACGAATCAAACAAAAAGACATATTGAATGATTAAGATAGTCTTACTTGATTAAAACATGAATTGAAGGATGTACAATAGGGTTTTGAAGCCCTAAAATTGTCCTAATAAGCTGCCAAACGAACTAGGGTTCGTCCCCCTTTTTTACTCTAAAGTTACACACCTAAACCCTAATTTCGGGTCTATATTTATAAGAATATCGCTGTGACGGCATCGCATTTTAATCATGACACTGTCATAAAGTAGAGTTTTCTAGATCCGAGTTGAGTTGGTGCGGTCTGACACCATCAAGAAATGTTGTAACGCCGTCACTAGATGAAGTGTGACGGTGTTATGTATGAATGGTGACGCCATCTCGCTGAGACTTTATATCTTGAAGAGTTTGGTGTTGTTGTATAGTTTTTTGTTTTTCTCCAAATGAGCCAAAGTCACGTGTATTTCCTCCAAATGTCTTCCAAATGCTAAATACCTAAAAAGGAATGATTAAGTACCTATTTTGGGCATAAATTCACGATTTAGGGGGGTAAATGGCCTTGAAAAAGTGTATAAAATGACACCTCATTAAATACTCCTACACTTGGGATTTGCTTGTCCTCAAGCAAAAAGGCTTTTCTATCCGTGATAATACCGGTATTAGGGTCATTTAACCTACTCTTTAAAAGTATTTTATAACACAACCTTCTAGACCTTGTAATTAAAAGCACGGAAAGCATACACTAGCACCTCAGATAAGTGTTTGGGATTCTCTTTTTCTCTCGAGTGGTATAATAATTATAACATATGGGAAACAAAAAATCAACATCATTACATGTCATGCATATAATATTAACATAGGCTTGGTAAAGGATCTAAACCTCCACCGCTAGGCGCAAGTTATTATTTCATTACTATTTTGAGGTCTTTTTAAAGGGTTATAGGGTGTAGGTGTAAGATAACATATAGTGGAAACGGAAATGGATAAGATACATTTGGGTGGCTTTGGGTGAATTTGGAGTGGAATGGTTAGCTAATTATTTATACGAATATACGTTGGTTTGGTTACTAAGCCAAGACTCAGACGAAGATATACAAACTCTACACAACTCTACATCAATAACTTTCTTTTTCTTTTCTATTTTTCTCTTATTTTCTTTCTTGATAACATAATACATCACAAAATCATGGGGTTTATAACACGTACCCACACACTTGAGCTTTTTACATACTACGATTATTTAACAATCTTAACTAATGACCCGAGTTAAGGTGGATCAAAATAACACGGAGATCATCTAACAAACATATGGGGGGTATTGACTTAACTTTTCTTCCTCATATTTCTGTGAAATAAATACTACCATGAATCCTAATCATCCCAAAACTGTATTTACAAGGAATAAGGACTTAGCAACCGTTTTACTTAAATAATTTAACTTGGGTTTAAAATACTAATAATGTACTAATGGCTGAGTTCATACAAGGTTGGCAAAGGACGAATTTGGTGTTGTAACAAATTGGTTTAATGGGTGATAAGGCTCTTCATTAATAGTCCGGCTTAACAAAAAAAATTCCAAGACCCGTTAAAAAAGGCTAGGCCCGGTGGGTTTGTTAGGGGTTTTCCTGCACTAAAAGTGTAGTGCAATTGGGAAAGGGTGTGTGGGATAGTTATATGATTGGTGTGACCATCATAACAATTACATGTTTAAAACATGGGTTAATCCTAATGCCTCTTATCAAGAAAATCCTAATACATACTATGCGGTCTCAGGATGCATCACAAGTACAAGTTCTAGAATTTAATATACTACTGGTACACTCATATAAATTTAATAAATGATCGATGGCTCCAGCTCAGGCGACAAAGACCACACGTACACATCCGTAACGACAGAATAGATACATATGACTGCTCACTCCTTAACTCGAGAAAGCTAAAGGTATAAACTATCTTGGGTATCAATAATAGATACCCGAATTCCTATAGATCTAAAGGCGAACCTCACATTTTTAGGGTGGAATTCTGAGGGTTTTTGTGCTAGTCATATACATTCCTATCCATGAGACGCTATTAATACTTGGTTTTCATCGGTATGTGTCATAAAAAATTTTAAATTTGGGTCAAAATTACCTTTTTATGCTATGTTTTGATATATTACCCATCATTTTAAGGACAAAGCAAATGGCAAATGAAAGAATAGTTTCTAAGGCTTATTTCCCCCCTACACTTAAGTTGAACATTGTCCCCAATGTTCTATAGAAGTACCCGTAAAAATGAATAAAGGGAAAAGAAAACAAGTAAAAGAAACTAGTACTCCCCTGGTTTGCTCAATAATGGAGAAGAAACATGCGATAACTGGTTAAATCGTCCTCCAAGAATCATCCAATGAAACTTCCTAAGAACTTTCAAGCTTCTTCTCATCAAATATAACCTGTAATCAAAGACAAAGACAACTACACCAAGCATAAAATGTGCGATATAATAATATACAGTGTGAAATTAGGGTTGACTCTATAAAGCAGTAAAGATAGGATGAGAGAATTGTTAAACTCAGGGTTTTGCAGGTTTATAAAAGAATTTAAACTTTCTTAAGTGTTGTACAAGTTATATTTTAAAAAATACTTAAAATTTTCCAGTTTTCCTGTAACTTGGCATTTGACGCCGTCAGGAATATCCTTATTCTTGACCCCGTCACAAGTGTCGCGGTGACGGCGTCGCGTGTAAATCGTGACGCCGGCTCCACACTCTGTGAAAACTCATTTTTCGTTTTTGATGAAAAATTTCTTGCACTCATTCTTATAAGTTATTTTCCTTTACAAAATGCTGCATAACAACTTGAGAATTAATAATTCAATCATATGACTCGAAACTGAGGCGGATTAATCTAAACAATTCATTTTAGATTTTTGAATTTGGTTCTAAAAACCGGATATTTCCCCTACACTTATTTTGTTGCAAAATACATTTGATTGCAAATAAGACGAAGTTACAAAAAAACAAAGCATGATTACAAAATAATTCAAACATAATAAAACAAATAATAAAGAATTAAAACACAAGACACTTCTAATATGCGGGAAAAGTAAATATTGGGTTGCCTCCCAAAAAACGCTTTCTTTATTTACGAGTCATATAGCTAGACTCGAAGTCCTTTTACTCCTTAAGCTTGATGATACTTATGTGGTTGGTTTTGAGTTTTTCAATTGTTTCCATATCTCTTTTATAAGTATGTCCGAGGTTTATGCAAGCTTTGTAATATACCTTTCTCTTTTCGAGGACATGCTTAAACCCCTTTTTTCTAACCTTCAAGTTCTCCACAAAGAACGCCTCAAACTTGTCCTTTTACAAAGAGGATACTAGATCTAATTCTTTTGTCCTTTGAGGCATCCTAAACACAACTTTGTCGTCCCTCTGGGAAAATCTAATTAACCCTAAAGATTCATCATAAGTGAGCTTTGATGTATGCATAAAAGGTTTTCCCAAAACTACTTCACTTAGCACACTATCAATTATGTTGCCCGGGTTCGTACGCCTACTCCATCCAAGCAAGGTCGTGGTTTGTATGATCTCCTTCGTACCCAAGTTTGTGGTTCCAATATGGTGCTTCCTAATTCTCTAGATTGAACTCCTTTTACACGAATCCGACATGGTTGAGCCTTATATTATGTCTATTTTGCCATACTACTAATCTATACCTGCGTTGGTGGTAGCTAGGAATCCTCTTCCTACTAACAGAGTGGTTTTGGGGTCCTTCTTTATATCAATCACGTAGAAATCATTTAATAGTTTTAGTTTTCCTATGCGTACTTCTACGTCTTTAATAATTCCAACGGGGTAGGATTTGGTCCCGTCAGCTAATCCGATAAATAGGTTAGGTCTCTTTAATAGTCGATGTTGGCTTTTGAATGAGGTAAAGTGGGGTGGGATTATGTTATATACCATACTCCTCAAATCAGCCAAGGTGTCGAAAGGTTCAGAGTCCCCTAATCTACAGGGTTGAGTGAATAGTCCGGGGTCTTCCATCTTTGCTGGTATTTCTTCTTGGACAAATGCTAACCCGTTTTTTTCTAGTTCTAAGCTTTCCACGTATTTATCCAATATAGCGTTATAGATCAGAGCGTGATCTAGGACTTCGAGAACTGGTAGGTTAAGATGAAAATCCTGGAATTCATCTTCAAGGGTTGGTTCGGGTTCTTCCGGTTGTTGTGTTTCGATTTCCATCCCGAGTCGCAACAGGCTTATTTGGGAAATGGTTGCCTCCTTGGAATGTGCCTTGATAGAATTTATTGAGGTGGAGGGGTGAGATGAGCATTGGGGATCAATTTTTGGGTAAGAACAAGCAGACAAAACTAGGGAAGTACTCAGTTTCGGGTTCTTAACCATGTCGCTAGGTAGTGCTCCTGCTATTTGATCGGTGATGGCCTTCAACACATGTGTTAATTTGGGTGTCATCTCACTTTGTTGTTGTTTGAAATCGGCTTCAAATTTGGTCAGCCTAGCGTCTGAAGATGCCATGAAGTTGGATACCAATCCTTCTAGATTTGATTGATTGCTAAAGATTTGAGGATGGTTGTTGAATGAACGATTCGGGATTGAACCGTTGGGTTGGAACCGGTTAGGTGGGTTTGAAAAATTATTTTGAGAATTCTAGGGTTGTCTCCACCTAAGGTTTGGGTGACTTCTCCATGATGGATTATAGGTGTCACCAAGAATGTTTGCTTCAGGTTGAAGGTATACCACTTACCTCCCGCCTGTATCAGGTACGTGTGGGATGGCGTATTACAACAAACGGCTTGTTTTGGGTCTTTGGTGGTTCATTTTGGTCTTGCGGTCGTGGGTTCGAATAGACTGCTTCAACATAAGTTTGAGGGATGTGTGTTGAGCTTGGTCTGGGTATCGGCTGTGATACCTTTATTAAGAAGTTAATTTGGTCTTCGAGCTCAAGAAGTCTTCGATAAGGTGTTTTGGAGGTGTTTTGATGAGGTGTAGAAACAGCCTTGGCTGGTTTGATGAATTCTTTTGCGTCATTCCACCCCTCATGGTCGTAGAGGGCGAGGTTCTCAATGATTTCCCAGGATTCATCGGCATTCTTAATGCAGAGTTTGCCGCCGGCGGCGCGGCCAATCTTGAATTTAAGATGAAAGGAGACATGATCATAAAAAAATTAGATTTGAAGATGCCATGATGAGGGACTTTTTGTAGTAAGTCCTTGAAACGAGTCCATGCTTCTGATAGAGATTCTCCATGATGTTGTTGGAACATCAGGATATCATTGCGGAGTTTTACGGTCCTTCCCGGTGGAAAGAATTGAGCAAGGAAACGAGTAGTAAGATCCTCCCATGTGGTGATGGATCCTGCTGGAAGACGTTCAAGCCAATTGCTAGCTTGATCGCGAAGGGAAAATTGAAATAAACGCAGGCGCGTTCTTTCCCTGTTTTCACCGTCAAGGTCAAGTGAGTCCACAAGTTTTAAGAAATCCTTGAGGTGTTGGTTTGGATCCTCGGACCGAAGTCCGTGGAATGAGCATCCGTTTTGCACCAACCGGATGGTGTCGGATCGAAGAGGTACCACGTTGTTCCCTACGGGGAGCTCAATGGTATTCTTGTAGCCCTCGTGGCTAGGTTTGGAGTAGTCTCCAAGAGTACGGATAGGATTCTCGTCTCCTATGGTGGTTGACGAGAATGGGTTACGAAACAAATAACACAAAGAAAAGATAGACTACGAGAAAGCTAATATGCGGAAATTAAAGTCTCACTTGAAAGGATTCAAGAAGTAGAAACTAAGTTAAACTATGATCATATACCTAACTATTCCATTTAGCGGCGCCAAATACTTGATGCAGTTGTGTAAAGGACTTTTACAAGAGTTTTTACAAACTCCCTAGGCAGAGTACCTAACCGTTGTAGTAGTAGTATAGGCAAGACTCGGGGGTTGTTATCGTTCTCTAGGGAAATAGGTTGGGAAGGCTTGATCAAGGTCTAACAGAATTCTAGGGGTTGAGAGAAGATTATTTTTGTATTTTTATATTTATAAGAAAGCAGGTAAATCTATGGTTTGAGAGGTTTGATTGGTTTTACCTATTAAACTAAATAATAAACTATGCTAATGGTGATAATAATATAATAAAAAGATTGTATTCATTTAATCATGTATTACTCCCTAGATTGCTTCTCTAGTGTTATTGTATTTGTCACACTTGTGATGATCTATGTAATTATTTCCTAAGTCTTGATAAAGATTACACAAACTCTGCCATCTATTTTATATGCCGTTTAAGACAAAACACAAAGTAAAGGTATTATAAAGACTATTGACCCAGCCCCTAAGAGATATTAATTGCATTTGAAATATCTTAAAAGGGTAGTCAAACCATATAAAGGTGCATAGTGGTAGTATGGAAGATATTACTCGATGAAATCCTTTCTTACAATTATGTTTCAACCTAGACATTTCAACCGCGATAAGTAAAAATGCTAGTTTTCTAATGCCTAAACTATGCCATATTCATCACAAGAAGCAACCCACTAAGATCTACATTCTAGGTTTCATACAATACTAAATGTATATCAATAAGAAGTTTAGCCAGATGGTAAAGATTAAGCTTAAGAACAATAATACGCAAACAAACAAGACATGTTTGAATGATAAGATAGTCTTACTTGATTAAAAACAGAATTGAAGGAGGTTACAATAGGGTTTTGAAGCCCTTAAAATCATCCTAATAAGGCTTCCAAATGAAAATAGGGTGAGTCCCCCTTTTTATACTTAAAGTTACACACAATAAAACCCTATTTTGGGTCCTATATTTTATAAGAATATCATTGTGACGGCGTCCACATTTTAATCGTGGATGCCCTGTCATAAATTAGAATTTTCTTGATCTGAGGTGTGAGTCAGCGCGGTGTAGTAGTCAGAAAATGTCATGTGACGCCATCACTAGTGAGTTGTGATGGCTTCGTGTATGAATGGTGACGCTTTCCGTCTCCCAGCGTTGCGGCTTTTTAATTGTTTGAAGAGTCTTGGTGTTGGTGCGTAGTCACTTTGGTCATTTACTATCTCATTCAAATCTTTCCAATGTCTCGGTATCTTCCTTTAACTGACTTCTCCAATGCTAAATTACTATAAATAAGGAATACGATTTATTGTGCGGCATACGTTTGGGCAATTTAATACAATTGTTTTTTGGTTTTTATAATGATATCGAAAAAGTGTATTTAATATGACTGATCTATAAGTATGTTCTTCAACCGTGCACGGGGCGAATATTTCTTGGCTTTATTTTATCTTCTCGTAATCTGTTTAAGTCTAACATCAAGGTGTTCACGCATAAAATTTGTATTCTATAATATCTTATTGAAGTATAATACATCTCCGTAAGAGAGCCACATAAGGTACACCTATTCCAATACTTGGATGTTGTTTTGTCTAGGGTCTTCTTTCTCATATCCTTCCTTTGTAGAATCGATGTTCTCTAGGTTAGGTTATGGATTAGTTCATCTATCTTTATGTCTATGAATCGAGTTGTAAAGGAAGTCTTGTATCTGTGGGATCAAGCCTAGATCATTAGGGATCTAGTTGGGGTTTTGGAAAGCTTCCAAGGGGAAGGCTTTAGAGTTATAGGTTAAGTCGAATCACGGGTTCTTAGGGGTGGATTCTGAGGGCAGAATACCGTAGGTAGTAACTCTTCTTTGTGAGCGTCAGGCTTTGTAAAAGTCAATGGAGTTTAATTGTAATACATTTGTAGTTCACCATAAGGATTATACTAGTGTAGTATCGGAGTCGTGGATTCACAACTGGACGTATGGAAGGACTAAACCCCCCTTCCCGAACCAGTATACATCGTGGTCTATCTCTCTCTCTCTATCTCTCTCTCTCTCTCTCTCTCTCTCTCTATCTCTATCTATTTATTGTTTTTTTGCTAAGTAGATCATCACACCACTCGATTCTTTCGAGACTTGAAGTTTTATAAAGTTCGAAGAAGTCAAGAAAACCGTATTCACCCCTCTATGGTTCTACATATTGGTTTTTGAATTTATTCCATATTTTATGTATACTTCATGATCTTTACATGTGTTTAGTTTGATGTATATGTCAATTAGACGATGAAGAAAACAAATAAGTGATTGTATAATAAATATTATCCAATAAAATTACATTGTTATGGCTTTAGTTTATGCAATGACAACATGATATAACCTATTTTACCATGAAACAACTAATAGGTTAAATTAAACACAATAAATCAAACTCTCTTCCATGCAAGCAATATATAATGCCTATATGTGAGCATTATGTAAGCAAAACTAATCTGTCTCTTTTGTTAAAAACTTTCTCTAAATATGTCAACACCAACAATGGCGGAATCTTGGGTGAGCGCAAACATAATGATCAAACATAAACACAATGATAATATAGAGAAAACTACAATGCATACACTTCAAGTGTTACGAAGACCATCAACCTCGAACAAACTTGAGTGATGTCCTAAATCACAATCAAATCTGCAAGCTCTTACAATATCCAATAGCCCACTGGGTCCTATTCAAACTTAAATACCTAACAATCTTCAAATATAGATACACCAAATAGAATTAAGGTGACTTTGCTATCAGTAACAGCTCCCCAAGGGATTATAACTCAAATCCGGAACTCAATTTCCCAAAGAGGTGGTAATCCTGATAAATCATCCGGAAACACCTCGGGAAAATCTCTAACCACAACAATCTCTTCTTGTTTCTTATCACTAGCCTTAGCACTCATCAAAAGTCTCGCTTTCTCTTTTGGTCTCTCTCCTAATACTCTAAGCACCTTGCTATTGTAGGGGTATCCCTTACTTACTTTCTCATGACTAAAATTATTTCAGCCTTATGATTAGTCAAACCAATCCATACCTTTAATCTCATTCCAAAACTCCATGCCAAAAGGTTACAAATCGATGTCAAAGACATGACCCTCGATTTCTAGTTTGCAACCCTTAATAACCTTATCAATCTTTACTAGCTGCCCGCTAGCTATCTCAATCTCATATCTAAAACCTAATTCACTAGGCTCTATGCCTAACAGAGGTATAAAAGTAGTGGAAACAAAGCTATAGTCGGCACCAGAGTCAAATAAGGTAGTAACAAAATGATTTTTCAAAGTAAACGTATCCGTTACAATGTTCGGATCTTGGCGAGCTTCCTCTGCTCCCAACATGAATGCCCTACCCCAAGCTTGGTTCTTTTGGTTTCCATGACCCTGACCCTTGTTATTAGCAGCAACTTGGTTTCGACGAATTTCTTCTGGTCCTTGTGCCATTTCAATCTAGAACAAGCTGACCTGACATGGTCGATACTACCACACTCATAACATGCCCTAACAGTTGTGTTTCTAGCATTGACAGGATTCACATTCCTCGGTACGCCTCTACAATCCCTTGCCAAATAACCCAGGTGGTTACAGTTAAAGCAAGTGCGACAAGGCCCTCCAGGTGCATGGTAGGAGTTGCAGGTGGTACACTTGGGCCAAGTACCTGTATTCTCCCTTCCTATTAGGTTTGTGATAAAAGCAAAATCATTTCCAGTCCTAGTCCTCTTATTATCATCCCTACCATTCTTATCATTGCTAGGTTCCCCCACATTTCTCATTTCTCAACCTTCTTAATTGATCCATTTTTAACAGCCTCATCGATCAGTGCACCAAAAATCTGCACAGCCTTTTGTATAGCTCGTATCGGCTCTGTTGCTTTGCACCATCCCATGGATCTGTGGAGCAAGGCTATACACATACCTCTCAATCATCCTACTCTCCGGAGTTACCAAATGTGGAACTAGCCTAGCCAACTCATGAAACCTATCAGTATACGCAGCATGGCCAGCCCCGACCATGGTATGATTCCACAACTAAGTTTCCAACTTTTGCATCTCATGACTAGGACAAAACTCTTCTATCATCATAAACTTAAAGTCATTCCATGACATACTAACAGAAACTTCCCGGCTTAGCATTAGAAGGATTGAGGAGTTTACCAGTTAATAAAGCTTACCACAAATTAAACCAGCAATGATTTTACTTTTGGGCAATACTACAACCACTTATTTCTTGACTAGACTCCTTTTCTCAATACATCGAGTAAGGAAACTACAACCACCTCCCTTACTTCATATTCCTTAGAGTTACAAGCTAAGAACTCCTTATATGAACAACCTACCCGGTTGCCATTTACTATCACATTCCCAACGTTCTCTTTAACATTCTCATTAATCACATTACCATTTTGATTTCCAACATTTCCTTGGTTACCAACCTGAGCTAGCATGGCGGGTAAGACGTTCTGCAATTGTTGGGCAATGATCATCGAGAAGTCGGGTTCTCCCCCCATTAACTCCCTCTACATTCCTATTGACTCCCTCTGCACCCCTATTATCTCCCATTCCTTGGTCATTTCCTTGACCATTCAAATCATCAACACACTTATCATTACCTTCCTTAGGTCTTCTACCCCTCCCACCTCTACCAACCCGTACACCTGTTCCCCCTCCTAATGATTCGGCAACAGGCCGGCCAGCACTTCGGGTCCTCATCCTTGGCGGCATTATCTATACGAGGGAGAACATGGGCAACGTTAGGTAGGCAGGAAGACTCACATATATATAGAATATCTTACTATATATACAACATATACACTTAATACCACCTTTCGGTGTTCACATTGATTTTGTGAACATCATTACTAAGTATGAGTGAGTGGTGATTCGCTTATAACTATGTTGGCACTCAGTACGTTATATTTCACATCCCTTTCCCAGTCATACTTATTATTGAGCTCAACTCATTTCAATGATGACATAACATAAACCACCAAACTGGGCGGACATGCGAATAGCTTAAAAGCAAAGCATAACACCACCACATAGATCTTATGGGAACTATAGTGAGGATCTTAGGTTTTTAGTCTAGGCCACCACCTAGTTCTCTATTACTTGGCTCTGATTACCAATTTGTCCACACCCTGACAATGGCAGAAACTCGGTCGGGTGCGCACATAATGGAGCAATCATTACACAAGATACAATATTAGAAGAAAAACTACATGCATTAAACCTTACAAGTGTTACGTAGGGGACCAATCAACCTCGAACAAACACTTAAGTGATGTCCCAAATCACATATTCAAATCCACAAGCTCATTACAATATCCAATAGACCACATAGGGTTTCCAAATCAAACTAAAACCAAAAATCTTCTCAATACTTGAACCAAATAAAATAAAACAAGCAAGACTTCTTATGAGAAATCTACATGGGTTACTTTCTAAGTTACTATCATAAATCCCCAACATATTCCTCTTTAACTTCACCTGAAAAATGATACTTCGAAAAAACGTCAAAATAAATGTTGGTGAGCTCGTTGGTTTGAACCCTTTAAACAAAACCCGTGACAATATTTCCTAACAGTGGACAATAGTGCAATATGACAATGGAATCATATATGCTAAACTTTCATAGCATCCCCGCTAATCAATCACCATATGTCACTTACGCACCTAAAGGGCACCCAGCTAGAGCACTAAATTAGGGCAGGACCACACATAAACTAGGGTAGGCGTACCCATCTGCTCCAATAATCACATAAATACTGTGTACGCATACCCATCTGATCCAAAACAATCAGCAATTCAACATAATATTCATATAGCAGTCTATAAGCACATATCTTGTCTCCAAAAACAAACCACATTCGCACAGTTCAATTCACAACAGTTAAACTCACATTTGAGTATTATTTTCCCCCAACGAAATAACAGTAGAAATGTGTCTTGTGAAATCACTCCTCAAAGCAAGTCTTTTTAAACCAAATTCTCAATACATACAGACAAATGACGAACGATCGCCCCGCTACCACAACCTAGTCTAATTAATGTCCTATTTTAATCATTCATTTCCAAAACAGTCTTCACGTTTGATGCATAGAGTTTTAGACGCGTTGTAACATTTACGCCGATACATTGTAGTGTAGTGGTGTGATGGGGTTGCTCGACATATTCCCACAATATATACTCGAATTAAACATACTGTCAATACTATTTAGAGAAAATAGATAAGTAATATAAGTAAATATTTATAATTAATAATTATAAATATATCTCGATAAGTCCATTCGGTAACCTTAGTCATCGTGAAAATAATCATATTAGGGTTAAAAATGGAACGTTTACTCATAATAAACATATTTGAGAAGTTTCGAGAAAAATTATATTTTTTGTCTTTTAGTGAATTTATTAAATAAATAAAATAATTAAATAATATTTTATTATTTAAAATTCAAAATCATGTTTTAGGTAAAATTTCTAATTATAAACTTTTTACGAAATTTCGACATGACCCGTACGCTCATACAACGTTTTCCAAGGTTTTTAACCTTTATTTCAAACACTTTTCAAACTTTCGACACTTTTCCGATAAAATTCCAAAATCTCGATCTTCAACGTTTACTAAAATGCTTTCCCAAAATAGCGTTCAATATAACTTCGTAAATACATTTCACTTTCAAAAAGTCCGTCAAAACTCTTATAACGACTAAATATCGCTTATTGGGCTTTAAGGCCCAATAAGGGTCCATTAAGATATTTATAAGTCCAAAATACGATCCAAGTCCAAAACCAAGGCCCATTTATATACATAAGCTCATACCAATAAGTAGAAAGTAATCCGGACCACAATAAGCCCTCCCATTAAGCCACGGCTTAAATAGGCTTATTGGGTCGTGAGTCCATAAGCTCCACAATACATATATTAAGCTTGAAAATAAGCTAATAAGCTACGTATCGCATTTGGTTACTACCATAAGCTATAAAAATAGTCCACAACATACGCCATACCACGTAAATAATCAAAACACACTTCCTTGTGTTTTTCAAAATAAGCCGTGAGCCATAAGCTCATTATAAGCCACGAAATAAGCCAAACATAAGCTATACATGCTATTATAAAAAATAAGCTATCTAGCAACATATGTTATTCAACCATCACGACCACAACATCAAAACTACAAAAATCCCTCTTTTTTTCTTTAAATCTAACGAACCAAACACCCGTTTATATATCCGTTTTGTTTCAAAAATTAATTTTTACGACGATCAACTTATACAACTAAAATCTATGCATCAATATAAACCCAAAAGGACAAACGAAATTTAAATTTGAAAACTTACAAGAAAATCTTCAAAAATGTAGATTTCGGGACATGAACCGGCACAACTCATATGTAGTGTAAATTTGAATACTACGAGCACTAGAATCATCCCAATATATCACCAATCTTCATGTTTTTGATCAAAATTTCAAAAATAAAAGTGTTTGTGTGTGTGCTTTGTTCGGACGCCAAGAGGAGAGAAAGAGAGGAGATTTTTTTTGTGAAAATGATCTATGTGTTTCAAAAATGAAAGATGGAATATTAGTATGTACAATCCTTAGACAACCATGCTAAAAAAAGCCTCCTTGTCTCCTCTTGGACTCAAACCGCGGACAAGGATCCTAGGGGGTTCGGGTTCTTCTTTTCATGCCGGGATCACTTAAAAGCTCGTAAAACTCAACCGTAAAATACTCCCCAAAGTTAATTAGCATTTTTATTCACCTTAAAAATACTTTTCCATTAACCTAGAGTATTTACATGACATATAACACTTTAAACCCTTCAAAACTCATTTGGACATTAACGGCGTGTCGGGACTCGTTTTTCGGCATTTCTCAAAATTCACGGGTCAAGCCACCCGAAATACAAATATCATAATAATACCTTCCAAAAAGGATTATTAATCACAATAAACCATGAATTACCACAATTCTCAACAAAATCACCACCGTCAACATGGTACATTATCTGAATAAACTGACGAAAGTCAAATAGTCAAAGGACTAAAATGAAATATTCATAACACAAAAAGGGCAAAGGTTACATAATAAGTCACGTGACAACATGTGACTGAGTCAAAGCCTGGTAATATTCGAGTTTACAAGTTCATGGTACTACATCGCACCATTAAAAATATAGGGTAGTAAAAAACCTGGTTAACCAAGTTTGAGGTATCAATATACACTTTAACCTATTTGTATACCATTTTCAAATAAATTAAATAGTTAACTTTAAAAAAAATCATGGGTAAAGAAGTTAACTTAAATAATTTAAACTTTTAAAATTAGTTTTTTTAATACTTTTGTTGGACAATTACGAAAACAACCGAAGTTCAATCACAGAACGCTAGATCGCGAGATTTATCGAGGACAAGTAGAAACCTTCAAACGTACCTGTTGAAGAACGAAGAAACAAGGCGAACAAGAACATACAACACAAATTTGGTTGAATGATTAATGTATTATTAACGTCAATCGACAAGGGAAATAATAAAAGATAGGATGATCGAGTCCTTCACCCTTCATCTCTATTTTTAGAGATGAAGGGTAAATCCTAACCGACTAGAACTTGGGTTGAAACCACAGCCGACTCAAAACATTCCTAATACAAAGCTACATGTAACTTGCAAGGCAAGTATACATACAAAAGGAAACTACACTTACCTACCATCTACTTATCGTTTATACTAACTAGACTCGACACTAATACTAACAATTTCCACCTTAGTGGCAAGAATAGTTAGCCTCGACAGCAAGTATCTCCATGAAATACTTAGACTTCGGACCTGGAACCACCTTTGTAAACGCGTCAGCTGCATTATCTTTTGTGTCCATCTTTGCCACTTCAATCTCTCTAGATTCCACGATATCCCTGATGAAGTGATACCTCATGTTGATATGCTTCGTCCTCTCATGAAACATTGCATTTCTTGAGAGATTAATTACACCTTGATAATCACAAATCACAACCACTGACCTTAGGTTAATTCTCAGCTCGATTAGTAGACCTTTAAGCCAAATTCTTTTCTCAACAACTTTAGTAAGCGCCATATACTCCGCTTCGAAAGTAGATAATGCAACAACATGCTGCAGAGTTGTTTTCCAACTTACAACACAGCCATGAACCGTAAACATGTACTCGATTATTGACCTATCCTTGTCAGGGTCTTTAGCATAATCTGCATCCATGAAACCGTCAACATCCACATACTTCCCTTGATCTCTACCATATACTAGACCAACATCAGCAGTGCCCTTTAAGTACTTCAAAATCCACTTTACTGCCTCCTAGTGGTTTTTACATGTATTCGCCAAATACATGCTCACAAAGCTAACAGTGTACGAAATATCTAGTCTAGTTGTTAGCCTAAAAATATGTCGGCTAATACGGAATTACATTAGTTTATATTAGCCGGACACACAGGGACTAGAAATGTCAAGTGTAGTAAGTAGATTGTGTCCCGGCCTATATATACCCCCTCCATACTTCCATGGAGGGGTGAGGATTCATTTTACTTGTAATAAGGTGTGTGTTTCTCTCTCTAGAATACACACATCTTCCCTTTCTCTCACTAAATAATATGGCTTACTTCTTGTTCAATCCTCCCCGACCTCCGGATCATGTCTCTTGTTATGTGAATCTTTATGGGTAACAATTGGTATCAGAGCTGCAGGGGTGTATTGTATTCGTGTGTGTTGTGTTTGTGATTCGTTGTGTTGATTTCGAGCTTATTGATTCGGCTTATTTTTATTTCTTTTCTTCTCTTTTGTAGACGGCTTATTATTAATCTCGTTTGTTTTAAGGAAACAAAACATCAAGTGTTTCCTTATATTCCAACAGTTCTATATTTTGTTACTCATTTTTTTTCTTTTCGTCTCCTTTTTGTTTTCTATACAAACTGTTATCATTTTTTTTTGTTTTCTATACGAGCTCATTTGGTCCAAAATTTGAAACGTGAAGAAAACATAGATCCACTTAACTAGCAACAAGGACACACGAGTTTTGGTGGTTTCTGTTAATGACAAAACGAAGGACGAGAGTACATTTTGGTTGTTTATGAATCAAACGAGTAACAAGCTAAGGACACCGAACTAGTTTTCACTTCAACAACCGAACGAGTTCAACTTTTGTGTGCCGGATGTAGGTTCATCAAGGGAAGAGTGAACTTGCAACACACTCTTGAGAAGCCCGATCGTGTAACATTCTTAAAGGACCACCGATACACGTTAACTTGTCTTGTGAACCGTGAACCAGTTGATACTTAAGCAACCCGACTCAATCTTCATCAACTAGAAAACCCGAACGAGTTACAATTTGACAAATGAATCCGATCTAGTTTCATCAAGGTACGAAACCACGACTCGTGACTTTATCAAGGAACCAAACTAGATAATTTTCAATAGGAACCGATCTAAAACATCCCTTCAGAACCGAACCAATTCAATCTAGAACAAAACTTACACGTTTTAAGACAATTTCGAGTTTTCGGTTTTGAATGTCGTTCATCGACAGAGTAGGGACTTAGACATAATCGTTTGATCGTGTCCGTCGTTTCGATATCTTGGTTTATTCACTTTCACCGACGACATACCGAGAGCAAGTTTAAAAAGATTTTAACAAATTAAATCGGTGCATTTCATGTTTTTTGAATAAACGAATGAGATAAAAATTTTTGGTGGGAAAGGTTGCATTAATTAAAAGTTTCACAAATTGGCACATGCAGCCCTTGTGTTTCAAGACCAATTTCACCATTAGTCCTTGTTGCATAATTAATACTCTTTGTTGAAAGGTAGTTTCACAGTTAGTCCTTTTTCATTAAAATTCGTGCACCGTTCAACGTTTTTAGCTCAACAAATCATTCATGAAAGTTCAAGTACTTCGACAATAACAACGATTTCACCAACAACAAAAAAATTTTATTCACGGTTTTTTCCTAATTTTGTAAAATCCCGTAAAAGTCGATTCTTTTTACGGTTTAAGTCATAGAATTGTAAAATCCCGTGAACGTTAATTGAGAACAACAACACAACAAACACGATACATAACACTACAAACGATCCGAATAAGATTCACTACAACGTCAAACGGCTAAAGATTCGGATTACGATGACAAGTGATCACGGAGTCAATTTGGTATCCCTTATTTGAGATTGAAGTTGGATTTTACGAAGGCGTCTACTTATTTCATCATCGAGACTTCCTTCTATTTGCTACCCCTTTTTCTTCAAACCCAATCTATCGATTGATGACTTGCTTGAACGTACAACGGTTATGATTGAGACTTGAATTATCTAGTTACCAGCAGTCAGGGGTGGTTGGTTGCAGACCTGGTTAACTATCACTTAAAGGAGTTACATTGTAGTACTCAGTGTCACACGCAGATGCCGATGTGGATAGTCTCAAGAGGTGTTGTACTTATTTTGGCTCTTAGTTGAGTGTATAGGGTACTTAGAGGCTTTCTTCTGCACCGTTCTTCAATCAACAACAGTGCAAGCTTAAGTAACAAATTTGGGGGATTCTACTTCATTTTCAAGTTTGGTATATCGGGTTTACTTCACCAAGTGGTCACAGCAATAGCCGACAGAATACGAGGTTGGTAAGTTAGCCATAGAGTAAAAGGTTGAGATATGATCAGCAATTCTCACGAGATATTTAAAGCTACTGAACGTCAATGATACGTCACAGTCTCAGCAAAATCTTTCAAAGTTCTTCAATGTCTTTTCAAAAGCTTTCCAAGATTGTTTTCTTATGACAAGAATTCTCGTTTATATGGCGTCCAAGTCAATGATGCGGTGGGCGGATTCCGAGGAGTTCGAAACCATCATGGGGGATAACCGTTTGTCCTTTGATGTTATCAGGTCAACTTCCAGGGGGTACTACTTTACTTAGTATGGTTTGTGAAGGTATTCTGCATGCGTAAGAAGATTTGTTGCTTGATCTCTTGCATGTTCCCCCGACACGAACGGATATATCTGATGATTAAAAAAAACACCGAATGTCATGATACAGTATATAAGCAGGTTATTAGATGGTGTGTGGTTGACTGTTTCTACTACATTCCGCTGTGGCTACTTTAAATATGTCAATGTTAGAAGATCGTTCAAGCTTACATCTACATTTCAGAATCTGCTAAGAACACGTGATGTTGGCTTTGGGGGGAAGCTGATTCAGAAACTTCGCCAAAAAAAGGAGTCTATGAGAAAGGCTTTTAAAAGACTATGGTGCATGATTTTGGGGGGAAGATTAATCCAACTCATGCATACTATATGGTTCCATACTATAAAATAAACTATTTTCAATTATCAAATTAAAATAATTTTTTTTTACTTATAAAAGCTACAAGTCAAAAAGAAATAAAAGAAAAACCACAAGGACTAAATTGCAAAAAAATGTGTCTTCTTCTTCCTTTATCCATTCCACACAGCCACACAAAAACACACACTAAAACACTCATTAGCAACACGCAGTCAACACACTCACCCCACAAAACTATAAAAACGCAAAAAAAGAAAAAATAAAGAAAAGAGATTGCAACGCGCGTTGGTGGCTTGACGCCGTGCTCAACGCCGTTGGCCAACGCAGAGGTGGGGTTGTAACGCCACCAATGCGGACAACGAGGCTCAACGCCGATCACGGCGTTACCATACCCCGTTCCTAGTTTACGTAATTAGATACTAATGTTCTGATCAGGTTAATCAAACTAATTAATTCTCAGATGTACAAAACATATAGTCAATTTCTTTATCATGAGTTAACATCATGATGCATCATATAATACTTAAGGTGCAGATAAAAGATAGTAAAAAAATCCTCAATAAATGATCAGTGAGGATGAAATTATTTGTACTCATAAGTACACAAGAGATAAAAAATGTATATTGTAATCTTTCAAACAAATAAACAATCACAAAAAAATATCCAATAATGTTGATGTAGTGTGATAAACAGGATAACTAATTGAGTCTGTTGATTCTACGAATACCCAGAAACAATTCTTCTAATTATCGTTGATTCGAGAGGAATACCGATAGTTAGGCAAATTCTTGACAAAACTGCCAAAAATGAACTTTTCATATATTTTGGAACTGAATAGCCAGATGCTTAGTACAATACTTAAATAGGAAAATGAAACTGAAACGGGCCCTAAAAGACAAACGGGCCGAAAGTTATGCCAAAAACAAAAGTTCCAAATTCTAAAAAAAACACGAAAATGTAAATAACTCCTAAAATATGATGATTCAAGGCTCGAAACTCCTGTAACCCAACTACGTTAGGTTACCACGGCGATCTCCTCGTTCCAAGCTTCGAAACGGCTGGTCTTGGGCCTGAAACGGATCATCTGAGCCCAAGTTATGACCTTTTAAAAAAAGGGCCTTTCTTCACACGATCTTGGGCTTCCAGAAATAAAATAGCCCGTTCTTCAATACTTGGGCCTGCATCAGGAACTTTCTGGTTAGTGTGTTGCGGGTGATAATCATTTGTTAAAGGAGGCTGCTATGCTTATATTAGTTAACTTATTAGATACTTTATTAATACCTATTGTTGGCACACGTTTAGAAATGCTGTTAGAACAGCTGTTTGGAAAGCCATTAGTGATCATGCAAAAAACCTCTTTAAAGGTATTTTATTAAGACTTCTTAAGATAGAAGATGATAGAAGAGTAATGAAAAGTTTGTGTCGGCTTTCAGGTGGTGAAAATGGGTGGCCGGATCTTTTTCTTTATTTACTTCTTTTTGGAACACCCAACCAATACTAAGAAACGTGCGAGTGCCACGTGAGCAATTCTGTTAAAAAAACTGTTAAAAGAGTCATTAGCTGAAGATACTCAATTCCACCAGGTTAAACATATTTTATTAAGTCGTGTTGAGATAGAAGATGATGGAAATGTAATGAAAAGTTTGTGTCGTACGATTGCGAAGGCTTTCATTGTGTTTGGTGGTGAAAATGGGTGGCCGGACCTTTTTCCTTATATACTTTACTTTTTGGAAAACCAAACTAATGATGAGATACGTGCCACGCTTAATAAAATACCTTTAGCTGAAGATACTCAAATCCAGGTTAAACATATTTTCTTAAGTCGTGTTCTGACAGAAGATGATGGAAATGTAAGGATAAGTTTGTGTCGTACGATTGCAAACGCTTTCACTGTGTTTGGTGGTGAAAATGGGTGGCCGGAACTTTCTGTTTTCATAAACCAGTGTGTTGAGGTTGATAATGATTTGTTAAAGGAGACTGCTATGCTGATATTAGCTAACTTATTGGAACAGTCAACTAATGTTGCCACACGTGATGAGTCAACATTTATCTTAGAAATGCTGTTAGGACTGTTGATTCATAAGCCATTAGATGATCGTAGTAAAAACATAGACATTATTAAGATGTGTTGAGAGAGAAGATGCTAGAAATGTAAGGATAATGTTGTGTCGTACGATTGCGAAAGCTTCTAATGTGTTTGGTGGTGAAAATGGGTGGCAAGAACTTTCTGATTTCATACATCGGTGTTCTTTGGGTCCTAATGTTGTGTTAAGGGAGGCTACTATGCTGATATCAGGATCGCTTCAACAAAATATTATTTGAATGCACGGGTTGTCTCAATATTCATTTATGTAATAATTTATTACAAAATATTATCTTTGATAGTCCACCTTTCACTTCTTCGATTTTAGTACTTTGTATGTTATCTTTTGCAATGTCTCTTTTTTCCTGTTTGGAGAAAGAGTCTGTTTACAAATGTTATCTGTTTCAAGGTAGTTTTATGTAAACAAAATGTGTTTTGATAAGTAATCCGAACATCGAATGTTATGATAGGCATAGCATAGACTGACACTACAACAATATAAGGGTGTAGGGTCGATAATTTCGACCCTAAACTACAAAGGGTGTCGACCCAAAGTGTTTAGGGTCAACAATTTCGACCCTAAGAACTCGATCCAAAACTCTCGACCCAAAATTCTTTGGGTCGACAAATACCTTTGAAATTTGGGTCGACAATGGGGACCACAACATTTCAACAAAATAGTTTGACTAGTTTTAGGGTCGACAATTCCTTTGACACTTTGGGTCGATATTGTCGACCCTAAACTTTTATTTTTATTACAACCATTTTAATATAGAAAACCTTTTAAAATTTAATTTTTTAGGGTCGACATTCCACTTGTAAAGATATAGAAAACCGATTAATATTTAATTTTTTAGGGTCAACATTCCACTTGTAACTTTGGGTCGACAATGTCGACCCTAAGTTTGATATTTATTAAACATTACTAGTGGTATTCCACGTAGGTATAGCACTAAGTTTAGGGTCGACATTGTTGACCCTAATATTGAGATTAGGGTCGACAATGTCGACCCTAAAGTGTGCCTGGGAAAAAAAAACTGGACGCCTGTCCAGTTTTCCAGATTTTTTCCGGAATTTTTTCCGGAAAAAATCTACATTTCAACAAATCCAGAATTCGGCAAATCCACAATACGATACAATAACAAATCACTAAACGTTACAATACCACAAATCCACAATACGATAAATTACGAAACGTTACAAATACAATTCAACAAATCCACTTTTACAATACTACTAAACGTCACAATTCCATTCAACAAAATCCACGCCACGATAAAATACTAAATCCATGTTTCACAAACGTAACAAGTCTAAAAGTTATTACACATACTAAGATACTACATAAAAACGCCTACTCGTCGTCGTCGTCGTCCGAATAGTCATCATCACCACCCGTACGTTGCTCGTCCTCCTCCTCCTCCCCTGATGACTCGTTATTGTTTTCACGAGCCAAATCTTGAGCCAATTGTTCACAGCTCCGCGAATCGTTCATATGGGGATTCGTTTGAAGGATGTAGTGGGGACGTTCGGCTTGAGAATTAGAACCAGAGGCGATGGAGTTGAGAACGGGACGATAACAGTTGTTGAAGTTATTATTGGTGACGGGAATGGGAGGAAATGGGCCGGTATAGGGAGGTTGGAGTGGGCCGGTATAGGGAGGTTGGAGTGGGCCGGTATAAGGAGGTTGGAGTGGTTGAGTAAAGGGAAAGGGAGGTTGGAGTAAGTGAGCCCAATTAGGGGTGATTTGGGGCATAGGACCGGGTGGGGGTGGGGGTACAAGACTAAAAGTAGGAGGGATAAATGGACGAGCACTATTTGGTGAGTTGTAGTGCATAAAAAACTGACCTAGGGCGGCATTATTCGCCTCAGAATTTTGTTGCGCCACATTAGCTCGTTGTGCCGCCGCGTCAGCCTTTAACGCAGCCAAATAAGCCCGTGCCTGCGCCTCCTCAGCTTGCTTCCTCAGCAACTCTTTCTCTTGCTCTTGTTGCCTGAACATCTGCGTGATCTGATCCCGAGTCATAACATCTCCAAATGCACGATTTGCGCGCCTGCGAGAAGTTGAGCCACCACCCGGTAACTTCCTGCCCATGCCCGACATATTCTGGCGGTTGTCACTCGGAACGATTTCATCCAATATTTCTTGATCGGTCTTGAACGGGATGAGGCCGGCTTTAATCTTATCTTGCATGGCCTTCATATCCAACTGTGAAAGAAAAAGAAAAAGAAAGAAAAAAAAAGGTTAAAAACAAATAAAATAAGTTATTAAAGCATGTAACGAGTTAAATTACTTACGTATCTCTGCTTGTTTTTTTCGGTTTTAAATTCGCCAGTCTTCTTACTTGAGTGCCCCTTCCTCCACGTTTCAATGAGGTCCTCGTAATGCCCTTTCTCGACTTTCTATACAATATCAAATAAATTAATAACGAGCTATAAATAAACAATATAAACACCTTTAAAATATCACAAAAATTATAAAGAGTCTTACATATTCATTCCTTCCTTGCGCGAATGATTTTTTTCCTTGATGGGTTATTATCGTGTTTTTTGCTCGGTTAGCGGCATTCTGCAAGCTTCTCGACACCCGATCCGGATGGGACCACCAGTCAACCAACTCATTCCAATTATCTTGGGTTCTGTCTCCCCACACTCTCGGCGGCGGCGGATGATTCTTTGCCTCTTCGGGCGAATCATGTTTTGCATAATGGTCAGCCTTGATCCTGTTCTTATTTTTGCGCCAAAGTAGCCTCAGTTTAAGGTCCAGCCCAAGCCTTACCCTTTCCCCCACCGTATATACATTACTGTCAACCACCACTTTGTCCTGGTTATTGTACCATTCCGCGAGGTTGAAATAGCTCTACATATAAACATATGCATTTAAATAAACAAACAATTTAAACATAACACGCATATCTAAACGTCGATAACAATAAGAATAGAAGTAAAATAAACAATTAATACCTCAAGTGTAGGGTAAATATGCGCTTTAAAGGCCTCTGGAATTTCTTCCCACTCGCAAGCAAGGGGAAGTGGCCGGACTGTTTCCCCCATAAGACTATTCAACATGCTTGCAAAATTTCCTATAGGATGGAAGGTACCAAGATCGTCGTAATCAAAGCCAAGCTGCAAAGGTTGTTCATTATTTTCTCTAAACGCCTTCCTTAAGGACTGATTTCCCGTCTCAAGACGTAGCATCGAACCTACAAAGATAAGTTATTGAGTCGTGAAAATTCAAGTAAAAGAAATTAAAAAGAATCAGTGTTATAAAAAAAATCACAATTTCTTACTTTGGCACTGGGCCGGTACGGGCCGGTTGGGCCGTCTGGGTGGACTACCACCAGCATCCCCACCGTGTGATCTAGGAGCTACACACGCCATCTGTAAAATAACAAGTACAAGAACACACAATTTCGTGGACCAATTAATGCTAATACACAAATTCATATAAATATACACATTTTAACATATAAAAACAATTCCACTCAAATAAAAATTACACATTTAAACATATAAAAACAATTCCATTCAAATACAAAATTACACATTTAAACATATAAAAACAATTCCATTCAAAGAAAAATTACACATTTAAGCATATAATAATTGTTTCATTCAAACTACAACTTAAGATCAATTGTCATCGTCAGAATCATCGCTAGATAAAACTTCTTCAACATTAGTACTAGGGTTCACTTCATCATCATCAGACACTACAGCATCATCATCATCAAGGACATGTGTGTTAGCCTCAAAATATTGAGTCGAACATGAAGTGCGTTCATTATGTATTTAAGTCTCGGTCAATTAATTAGTTAATGTTGTAATAGAATATTATCGGGAATCGGGCTCGATAGTTAATCTAATATTGTATATGTTTCGGGTTTAATCCCAAGCAAAACCCGAGCCCGAGTCCTAGTTAAATATCCCGCGCGTCACATTAAATGTGTAGGGGTATATATAGATATTTTACTTAGAAAATATCTAACTTCTCATTTTTTTTCAATAAATATCTTTTCTCTATTTTCTCTCATCTCTCTCTCTCTCTCTCCTCTTTCTCTCTCTAAATCAACTCACTTTCTTTATCTCTTTTCTAGTTCGATTCGTGTTGTGTTATATGAAGTGTATGTGTTAATCGGGATCCTACAATTGGCATCAGAGCTACGTGTGGATTCGTGGTTGATTCTTGTGGTTCAACAAGATCAAATTCGTGTGTCATTTGAAGTCAAAAAAAAAATCAAACCCGGATTTTTGTGCTTAGATGTGTGAATGTTTATGTTATTAAGCAAGATCTAGGCATAAGGTAACTAATTGTGCAAGAGAAATCAAGTTAAAAGGTCAAAAAGGGTGATTTTTAGGCGATTTTTGGTGGAAAAAGTCGTATATTTCGTCGTTGCGTTTTGACTCTCTGGCAAAGTTCTTGGTTGCGTTTTGATCATTGGTTGCGTTTTGACATTGGTTGCGTTTTGCTCATTGATTGCGTTTTGGTTCATTGCGTTTTGATTGCAGGTTGCGTTTTGAAGACATGTATTGCGTTTTGACTAAGGAATACTCTGCCCAATTTTTTATTTTGTTGCGTTTTGACCAAATCTCAAGCTGCGTTTTGACCAAATCTCAAGCTGCGTTTTGATTAAATGGTCATTGCGTTTTGATTCAAAAGTCACTGCGTTTTGTTAAAGATCGTTGCGTTTTGCTTAAATTTCGTTGCGTTTTGATTTAACTTTCAAAAAAAAAATGAAATTTTTTCTATAGCTTTTTTAACTTATTTTTACGTCAAATCCAAATTTTGGTAATAGGGTAAAAAAAAATTTCCGGTCGACACCCTTTTAGCGACACTTTTTTCGGGAAAAATTAAGTAAAATAAAAAAATTTCTATAGCATTTTTAGCTTATTTTTACACCAAATTTAGATTTTGGTAATAGGGTAAAAAAAAATTCATAATCCAACTGCGCCGAATTCCAAACAAACCAAAACCAAAACCATCGAGAAGGACTTAAACTGCACAAATCATTCACAACAAACAAACCATTAACTACCAACGATCATTCATTCACGGTTATCTAGTGATCTTGTAAAATCCCGTTAATTCATTTATCGGTTTTGATCATAGACGAGTAAAATCCCGTGAACGTAAATTGCATAAAACTACAACTTCAATCACATCACATCCACTTAAGTTCCTACAAATCATTTTCACTTCATAATTCACGATAAAATGGAAACCAAAGATACCTTATCTTCCTGTTCGAAATCAGAAGAACAACAAATGCAACTAATTCAAGACAAATCAAAAGAAAGTTGCATGGTATCTTTTTTCAACGACTTCATTCACACCTCAAGCGTCTTTCAAACAACAACTTAAAAGGAAGTCGAACCGAGAATGGATTCGGACGCGCGTTTGCAACACTCTTTGGTCAAGACTTTGAGATTTTTACTAGGCACGATGTTCCTAAACATGGATCAACTTCAAAAGCAACTTGATAACAACGAATTTCA
>BQNB010012515.1:0-15000 GCA_026074375.1 Tanacetum coccineum
CCAAATGTTTCATCTAGATTCTTCATAGAAGACAAAGTTCCTGATGAACTCAGTGGATTCTCTAAGTGGACATGCTCGTCAGTAGTATGTTTCAAGTTTTCATGTACTTGAGGATATATTGTAGCAACGAAGTCATCATGCATGGGCTCAGGGTCTGGTCCAGCAAGAGCGACATGACTTAATCCAGGGTTTGATCCATCCTGGTCTTCTTTCATTACTTCATGCTCTGGTGGAGGTCAAGACTCGGCTGACTTACCAGGGTCTGATCTAGCCTAGCCTTCATCTACATCAACTACTCTTTCCTTTAGAGTTACTTCCTTTGAAACTTCCTCACTTTGTTGACGCTCTTCACCAACACTTAAGATTTTAGTATCAGCCTCACTGACCAACAATTCCATATTTGCACCTGTTTTTGCATCTTCTGGAGATGGAGACTCACAAACCATGTTTGCGGATGTATCATCCTTAGGTGATGCAGAGGGTCCAGTAGGCACTACTACACAAAAGGCTAAAGAGATCCCTAAAAAGATACCAGTTATGTTAAAACCCGATCTTTAAAAAAAATTCTCGGGGATCTAAAATATTAAGATTAGAAAGACTGGTTATTTCACAAAACACAGTTTCTATCGACTAAAATTTTAAGCGGGCTCTTTTCCCCTCTTTTATCACTTTCCCTAATTTTAAATCACTTCTATTTTCTTATTCTCCCAACACACACACACGCAAACCACCCACCCATACACCTCTGTTGGTTCGGCTGTGATCATGTGTCTTTATCTAATTATTTCCGTTCCGAGTTAACTTCTTTATTATTCAGGTAATTTGATTAGCTTTATATTAGATCTCATATGATTATTTAATTACGTTCTTGAATCTCTCCATGTCCTTTTATGATAGCCGAAATTGGGTTGATGATAAAAGTCCAAAATTAGGGTTCTTGGTCCTAAGCCAAAATTAGGATTTTTATAAATATGTCAAGAAAATGTGAATTAGGGTTCTATATGGGTGTTTATAGTTTACTTATTATCTTTAATTTCATTCGCTACTCGTGGTTAACCACTACTACTAAATTGACATTCTCCCAAAATATACAGAACCCACATAAATGATGCACTAGTTTCAACATCATACTTTTCATTACCTATAAAATAAACCGTTAGTTTGTAGGCGTTGCGAATTGCTACCAGCTTTAAACCGTATATAACATAGGCATAAAAAACAAGAAAGTTACATAAACTGTTATTTTGATAATAAAATATTAAGTAAGCCTAAAATTTGCTTGCTTATATCGATAAATGTACTAAATTATTGTTCTGTATACTTTCTCAGCATTTTTGAGTTACAATCTCCATGCTTTTCTTTGTTGCTGCTATAGTGTTCACCCTTCTAAAGCTATGCGGTAATATTCTCCTTGAAATTACTTGTAACATTTTTGTTCCAATGTCAGTTTATAATCAGCATCCTGATGTTGACGCAAGTTCTGTTTTTAGGGGTTTATCCATACCTAACATTGGTTTCTAATCACTTATATTTCACAGGTGATGTTAGTTCCTTAGGCTAGTGGGACTTGTGCATATATTATGGGTACATTCTTCTTTTCTCTAAAGGTTTTCCATATCCTCATCTCATATACTTTAGCTATTTTAACAAGTTACAAATATGTGCTTTTCAGGATTGTAGAGTGCTTTGATCCCTCTTCTTGTTATCTTTGCTCTTGTATTCTTAAGATATTTACACCAAAAAGAAGGGATCAACAAGAAAAGGATTGCAGAGCACTGCAGCTAGATTGATCACTCTTCTTGTTGTCTTTGCTCCTGTATTTTTAGTGCAAGGATTGCTTATTTCCACATCTAATTTTGTGGAAATAATCATCATTTTACTATGTACTAGGGCAGGTACAAGAAGATACTTTGCATATGCTGCTAGAACTCGTGATTTATTTGGTTTTTTGCATCCACTGATCTAGGTAATTTAATACTCTCTCATTGTGATGCAGATAGCAGATAAAAGATTACTTATGTTCTTTGTATTGTAATTGTAAGTTGGTTTCTAAGTTGGTGGTCAACTGATGAAGGATTTCGAGAAGAACCTCTATAGAATTACTGCAATTCATCGTTGTGCAAGTTCAAGTTAGTGCCTTTTTTCTTGTAATTGTCACGAGTCTGATGTTCTGTCTATTTTGTCTGCATGTGCATCTGATATACAACAAGTGTTCTAGTTATCCACCTGAAGTAGTAAAGAGACTTCCCAAGAAGATCTAACTGAAGAGGTAAATCGTTTGCTTTCCCTAAAGATTTAGCCTAAGGGGAATGGCGGTTGCTTTTGATCTATGATTTTGTTTATGTCTCTTAGGTTTGGTGACTTCAAAAAGGTCTCTGTGACAAAACATAATTACAAAACTAGCCAACATTTTTATATGAACCGACTTCAAAATGTGATGATTTCATTAAATTCGATTCTTTACTGGATTTGTACTACTATTACAACCCTTACTAACCATCTGCATATGAAAAATCCTTTCCTCCTACAAAAGTTGCAGCAATTTCCTCTCTTACTAACCAGTTAGCATTAATTTGGGCTCACAAAATTTTGTTCTTTTGTCATTAGGAAATGGCATTTACAAGATACTTGATAAGTCTTCACTTGAAGGGCAGTTTAATTGATTTACACTGAATATGAACTTAAAGTCCAGAAAATAACCTTGACATTGTGTGCGATAATTATCTTTCTAGGTTGATGATTGATTAGATACAAGTAATAGGTAGAAATCCTTATTAGTGAATGACTTATGTACTTGAGCAACAGTCTTTACACATCTGATATATTCATAGGGTTTCTTGCAGGTATTTTTAGAGGGAACATATATATGGTGCCACCTTTAGGTCTCTATCTTTTGATGGGATCTTCCTTCTCAGCTCATCTCGTGTCAACAGTCAAGTCACTAATGCTTATTGTTTAATATTATTCGTAATCTCAAGTTACTAATGCTTATAGGGGATGTTTGGGATTGCTTACTAAATATGACTTAAAATACATGATTCATAGCATAGGTTAGAATTGCTTGTTGATTTTTTTGGAAGGAAAATATTGCTTATTGAATTTCGTTAAGGTGGATTTAAATATTATTCAAAATGCATCATTCATAGGGGCTATTTGGGATTGCTTATGGAATGAGTTGCTGATAAGGGAGTTTTTATATTTTTATTGTATTAACTACTTATAGAGGTTGTTTGGGATTTCTTATTGAGTTTACTAATACAGGCTTTTTGGAATTGTTTATCGAAACTAGCTATAAAGTATTAGCAGTTTCAATAAGCAATCCCAAACAACCATTATAAGCATCTTTAATAAGTAACCGTGAACAATTTTCTATGAAAGTAGTATCAGTAAGCAATCATAAACAACCGCATAAGCAACAGTTCTAGGCAATGCCAAGCGGCCCAATATATAATTTTTTTTGGAAAATTATAATAGACACCGATTTTTATAACAAACACCAGTCTCAATAGCCATATTAGATATTGGTTTTGTGACCGGTTTCTTTGTGTTCCCGTCATAGAGATACCCCCCAGGGAGAGTGGTTCTAAAACCAGTCTTTATAAGCTATTCTGACGAGTCTTTATGATAGTTTTTGTAGTGTGAGGTACAACTAGTGTTGCTGGAATCCGCCTCTAGAATATGTATTGGTCTGTTGTGCTTTTCTTCTTAAGGGTTTGCAGTTCTAATAGTGACTGTGCAGACTGTTCATCTATAGCAATCCCTTTCCCTTTACCTTCAACAACAAGGAGTTTTTGGGTGATACCTGAGGCCCCATGTTCACGAAAAGCCACACCGCCAACAGGTGCTTGACCATGTCCCTGAAAAGTTTCTAAACTCATCTGAATAGCTCGATTAAGATCATAGTCTTCACCTTCACCTTATGATTCAGGTTCATGGAGAACCTCTTCATCTTCATCAATGAGCTTTAGAGGTCTTTTTTCTTTGCGAACTTTTTGCACTTTACCCTTGCGACTTTTCTTTATGGGAGGAGGCTTGGATGTTTTCTATTTCATAGGCTTTGGTTGTTTACATGGTGTAGGTTTTGTAGGCTTGTCAGCTTTGAGAGCTGTCTTTTTCTCACCTTGGATTTTGCGAGCAACCATTTCCATGTAATGCTGGTAGTATTCAGCCTTTTGAATAGCTTCTGTGATAACTCCTGAGGAACAGGCATTCCAAAAACTTCATCCTTTTCACCGTTAGGGACGAACTTGAGATTGCCAAGCAGAAAATCATCAGCCGTAACATGTCTAGGGGACTCTGGTCTCTTATGGATGTTATATTTGCTTCCCAAGTAGTAGATTATCAGCTTTGTGAACTGACAATAAGGGATGACGTAAAGAGTTGGCTTCTTGGAAGGAATTTTATTACCATCCCAATGAGTAAAGAAGGTCTGGATTCGTTGAACAAATTCTTCCCACAGAAGTTCAGCATAGTTAACATTAGTTCCAGTTACAATTCCCCACAACATTTGAAGAACAAGGTGTCTTGGTTTGTCATTCCCAGAAGTCTTGCCAGTTAAGCACTGGTTGATCAAAGACAGAATTGCTCTTCATGGCTGAAATAGGTTGTTCACGTGCATGTGGGAAACAAAGTGAATTTCTTCAAGATAACCCAGCTCGTTTACGAAATCCATAACTATTTCACCAGCTGGAGGTGACACAAATGGATTGGCTGGGTCTACAGGAGTAATCTCCAAGGCATCACAGAGAAGATCAGAGTTAAGTGTAAACCACTGCTCGTCCAGTTGGAACCTGTATGCACCAATATTTGCTTCCTGTGTCATAGTGTTCCAGAACTACTGTATATAGATAGAAGGAACATTTGATGATGCAGCGAATGCTCTGAAGAAGTTTGTGTTCTGGAGAATGTCAACAGATATGCGGAAGATTGGATTCTTTTGCATCTTTTGTAGATCCAAGAGGAGATTGCTTTTCCCATAAGGTAAGCGTGCCTTGACGGGGACCAATTGCTCATCTGATCTAGTAGGATCAGGTAAACTCTCTTCTGACATCTTATCTGCATAAGAATATCAACATAGATATACACAATAGCAGATAATTGATGTTAGAACACAATATTAGCCTTGAGTTTAACTTGTCATGCCATGTTTGATTAAGTCATGATTAAATTTGGTTTGATGAAACACCACACATTGAGACATGGATTAAACAGTCAAGTTAACCTAGGTTTATAGTGCAAAACGTATCTCACAAACTTAATTACAAGTTAACAAAGCCCGGATGGGAGTTAGCTAAGTAATTAGGCCTATGGCATGGGCCTTGAGTGGTTATTGGACTTATTGGGCCAAAACATAGGAGTTTGGCCCAATCCGCCACCCAACAGTTTATCAAACCGCCACGTGGTGGTTTAGGTAAACCACCATAAGACAGGTCACCAAACCGCCACGTAGTGGTTTGGGTAAACCGCCGTGTGACAAAGTGCCAAACCACCATGACTAAAATAATATTTTAGTCAAACCGCCACGACCAAACTGATATGCATATTTAATTTAAAGATAATCAAACCGCTACCATTTTAGAAAAATTCAAAATAGCGGTTTGGATTATTTTAATAATAAAAATAATCTTCATCAAACCGGTACCTCATAGCGGTTTGCCTGTATATATTTAAATATTCAATAAAATCAACTTGCTATCAGGCAAATTAAGCAAACCGCTATCAAGCATTTCATGGTAAACCGCTATCTAGAGAACAAGCAAACCGCCATCAAGAAATAGGCAACCCACCATCAAGAAAACCAAACTTACATTCAATTTTCTTACTGATTTGGCTAATCCAAACACAATCCAAGGTATCCTAGATTCTGTTGATCATCTAGCAAGCAATTTTATCAACCTATATCTCCACATTTCATCCGAATTAAGCCTTACACAACCATTAAAAGCTATGAATACTATTTAAGCACTTAAGGGGGCATGTAGACTTGCTTTGTTGCTCTAAAATAACTTAATACTATCATACATAAGCATACAATTCAATTACAACAACAGCAAACAACCATTGACTTTTAAAATTCAAACCATACATGAAAATCATCAATTCAAGCAATGTATTAGAAGAGGATCTCAAATAAACATCAAATATACCTCTACATACCCTAAGGAGCAAATCTCAGCAACTAAATCATCACACCAAACACTACCATGGGTTTTACTCAAAAACGCATGAACAAATCAATCTAGCCCTCTAATGAGTTTGACTTAAGCAAAAACAACAATGATCGAGTGAGTATCAATCCTAAACGCACCAACCCCAGCCATCAATTTACATTTCCAACCAACAACATGATTTTTGAAAACCCTAGGTCTAATTTCTAGAGAATCTACTCATTTTAATGTGTTTTAACTCGATTCCTTTTATGTACAGTTAGATCTAAGGTTATAGAATAGATTAAAGACATTGCCTTAGCAAGAAATACACAAGAAATCAAGAGTTAGAATGTGGTGAATTGGGAGTGGCGGTTTGCGAAGGTAGGTGTGTGTTTTTGTTTGACCGAGTAGGTAGAGGTTTGACCAGAAATGGCAAACCGCCACCTATTATACTCCTAAGTTTCATGTTGGCAGATTTGGTCCTTGGGTTTTCTAGCACTTTTAACATTCGGTTTAATGTATTCTAAGGTTAAATCAAGTTTGGGAATTGGCAGATTTAGTCCCTATTGATTATAAAATCAAGGAAACACATAGCAATTTGCATTTAAGTCCCTAAACCTTCTAAAATTGACAATTTTGGCCTTTTGAGTTAAAATTAATTAACCCCCCCTTAAATTATAGCCCCGCTCAAATACGAAACCTTTTCCATTAATTGTATGATGTTATTAGAAACCCGTTTGATGCAATAAACTTGAAATCACTCTCCCCCTCACACAATGACCCATTTTTTATTTAAAGAGCTGTAGTCGTTGTTTGAGTTGAAAAGTTTATTGTAAAAAACCCAAATTGATTAATTTTCAACAACACTTTTTCCACCGTGATTAACACAAATAATTTTGAAGAATCAATTAAGAAGAAAATTATTTAGTTATCAAAAAGGAAGACTTCTCTTTCGAATCAGAAATAACGCATTGAAATGTACATTATTCCTTAGATGCACGGATATTAATTAATACGTGCCCGGGAAAAATTAATTACCCGTTGATGTGTGGTTGTCGTTGGACTTCTTTACAAGAAGTTTTACAACTCCCTAGGCAGAGCACCTAATCGTTGTAGTAGTAGTATAGGCAAGACTCGGGGGGTTGTTATCGTTTACTCGAGGAATAGGTTGGGAAGGCTTGATCACGGTCTAACAGAATTCTAGGGGTTGAGAGAAGATTCTTTTTGTATTTTTATATTTTTATGAAAGCAGGTAAATCATATATTTAAGAGGTGGGTTTGGTTTTAGCTATTAAACTAATTAATAAACTATGCTATTGGTGATAACAATATAATAAAAGATTGTGCTCATTTAATCATGTATTACTCCCTAGATTGCTTCTCCAAGTTTTGTTGCTTTGTCACACTTATGATGAGTTATGTAATTATTTCCTAAGTCATGAACAGATTACACGAACCTGTCGTCTATTTAATATTCCGTTAAGGCAACGCACAAGTAAGGTAGTATGAAGACTATTACAAGGCCCCTAAGAGTATATTAAATGCAATTGAAATATATTAAGAGTGGATCAACCATATAAGGGGCAAGGTAGTATGAAGACTGTTACCCAATGGTATCCTTTCTACACAATCATGTTTTCCTAGACATATCAACAGCAGTACAGACAAAAGCTGGTTTTCTAAGACCTAACATGCATAACCATCACAAGAAGCAACACCACTAAGATCTACATTCTAGGTTTCATACAATCATAAATGAACACAATAGGAGGTTTAGCCAAGCATGTTAAAGATAAAGCAAGAACAGATAAGAATCACACAACAAGACATATTGAATGATTAAATAAGTCTTACTTGATTAAAACATGAGTTGAAGGACTTACAATAGGGTTTTGAGGCCTTAAAATCGCCCCTAACAACTGCTAAATGAACTAGGGTTCGTACCCTCTTTTTATTCTAAAGTTACACACTTAAAACCCTAAATTTGGGTTTGTATATATAGGAAAATCGTTGTGACGGCGTCGCGTTTTAGTCGTGACGCCATCACGAAAGAGAATATTCTAGATATATGCGATTTCATGCGCTCTGACGCCGTCGGAAACTGTAGGTCGTCTTGACTTGGATTGGACGCGTCACTTAATCTGTAGACACCGTCTCAGCTGCTGTGAACATAATCACTGAAATAATTTGGTTAGTCCGTAGTCTTTCCTTTTCTTTTCCAACAGCCCAAGCCCACGACAATTTCTTCCAAACCTCCAAATACGAATTACCTAAAAAATTGAAACGATTAAGTACCTATTTTAGGCAAAAATGCACATTAGGGGTAGACACCCTGAAAAATGGTATAAAATGACACTCTATCAAATACCCCTACACTTGGAATTTGCTGACACTCAAGCAAATGACTTGTCTACTAGACACTATCTATATGAGGTTTATTTTACCTACCTTTAAAAGTATTTACAACACGAACCTCTAGACCCTGTAATTAAAACACGGAAAAATATATATAGCACCTCACATAAGTGTTGGGTTTCTCCCTCTTTCACTCGGTGTATAATAAACTATAACATAATGGTGGGATACAAAAAAATCAACACTCATTCCCTGTCATATCCATATAATTACCATAAGCTTGTAAAAGGAGCAAACCTTCCGACACCGCTAGGTGCAATATTATCATTACATCTAAAGGTCTTTTAATTGTGGGTGTAGGTGTAAGATAACAAATATAAATGAAACAGAAATGGATGGGATTACATTAGCCTTTGGGTGAATTAGAGGTAAAGGGTAGCGACATTATTTTTATGAATACTCCTTTGTTTTTTGTTGCAAGCCAAGACTCGAAGATATACAAACTCTACACAAATCTTCACAATCTCATTCTTTTTCTTTTCTTTTTCTCTTTTTTTTGAATAACAAATAAAATCACATGGGTTTATAACTCGTACCCTTACACTTAGCTTTTAAATGCTCATATTTACAATCTATCTTAAACCCGATTTTGAGTAGATCAAAATAACATCGAGATCATCTAAAAACGTATGGGGTATTGACTTTAAACTTTTTCTTCCCCATTATACCGCGAATAAATACTACCATGAAATCCCTAATCGTCCAAAACATATTACAAGGATAAGGACTAAGCAACCGGTCTCAAATAATTAACATGGTTAAACACAAATACGATACTAATAATGAGTACATCAGGGTAGCTAAGCGATTAGTGAAATACTTTTAAGGTGACATGCTCTTCTTAAATAATCTGGAATCCACAGAAATTACAGAACCGTAAAAAGAATAGCTCGGAGGTTGTACTAGGGTATCCAACACAAAAAATGAGTGCATGGTCGATGTGACCAACGAAACAATACAGTTTTAAAGACATTGGGATAAATCTTAATGCCTCTATCAACAAATCCTAATACTTTACAGCGTCTCGGATGCATCATAAAAACCATTTTTGGAATTTAATATACAATCTTTCACACATATAATTAATACCGATCTCAATGCCCATAAAAAGCACAAGGACCATACTATTCATCTGTAACGAAGAAATAATACATATACAACTCACTCCTTAACTCGAGAAAGCTACAAGGTATAAACTAACTTGGATATCAATAATAGATACCCAAATTCCCTAAAGATCTAAAGCGAACAACTCTCACTTTAATTTGGTGGAATTCTGAGTTTTGGTGCTAGTCATATAAGTATCCCTATCCATGAGATCAATTAACACTCGTTTTTGTTGTAGTGTCATAAAAAAATTTAAATTTTTAGTAAAAAATTGCCTTTTATGCTATTCGATTATATGACTCCATCATTTTAAAGGACAAAGCAAAGCGAAGATGAAAAATAGTTTTCTAAGGCTTTATTTTCCCCCCTACACTTAAGTTGAACATTAAATCAAAAATTCCATATGTGCAATAAAGTACCCTAAAAAAATAATAAAGGAAAGAAAACAAGTAAAGAAACTAGTACTCCCCTGTTTTCTCAATAATAAGAAAAACATCATAATTGGTTAAATCGTCCTCCACGATTCAATCCATTGAACTTTCTAAGAACCTTCCAGCTATTTTCTCATCAATATAAACTTGTAACAAATAATAAGACAACTATAACAACATAAAATGTGCGATAAACATATATACAAAGTGATTAAAGTTCGCAATCATAAACCGTAAAGAAGGATAGAGAATTACAAACTCTATGGTTTTTTGCAGGTTTATAACAGAAGAGTACATATTTTAAATGTTGTGCAAGTTTTATTTTCAAAAATAATTAAAAACTTTTAGTTTTCTGGACCTGGGCGTTTGACGCCGTCGGGGTTTTTGTGACCCCGTCACAGGCGTTGTGGTGACGGCGTCACGTGTAAATCGTGACTCCGTCTCCACGTTCTGTGAAAATGAATTTTTTGTTTTTGATGAAAAATTTCCTGCACTTGATTCCATAAGTTAATTCATGTACAAATGGCTGTATAAAACCTAAGATTTAATAATTCAATCATATGACTCGTAACTGACGTGAATTAATCTAGACAATTCATTTAACATGTTTGAATTTGGCTCAAAAGCCAGATAAATTCCCCTACACTTATTATTTGCAAAATACATTTGATTGAAATTAAGACGAAGTTAAAGACAAACAAAGCATGATTACAAGATAGTTCAAACATAATAAAACAAACTATAAAGAATTAAAACACACATGACACTCCTAATATATGGGAGAATTAAATTGGGTTGCCTCCCAAGAAGCACTTTTCTTTATTTTACGAGTCTTGTAGCTAGACTCGAAGTCACACATCCTTACGTGACTTCTCCTTCATCGTCCATTCCTCCTTTTACTTTAACGGGAGCGGGGTGTTTGCTTTTGAAGTTGTTTCTCCTCCATTGGTTGAACTTCATCTCCTTCTCAATGTGGAGTTTTATCCTTTATTCCCATTCTAGTACTAGCCTATTTACAGTCATGATAGGGGCTATAGGCTCTATGTCGTTCTTAACTCCTTTTCGATCTTGCAGGAGGATTCAGGTATCCTATGGAAACTTATCTTACTCTTTCCAGATCTTAGAGTTATGGTGCCTTTGTCAAACTTAATTACAGCTTTAGCCGTTGTCAGGAATGGTGTTCCTAAGATGAAAGTCCTCTTCTCGTCTTCCTTAATGTCTAGAATTATGAAGTCCACGGGGTACACATGCTCAGCAACTTCAACTAAAACGTCCTCTGCTATTCCTAAAGGGTAGATATACTAGTGGCTAGCTAGTGAGAGTCTAATGTCCATCTCAGCAGGCCTTTTGTCAGTTAGTTTCATATAGGTGGAGTAAGGCATGACGTTCACATCGGATCCTTGGTCAATTAGGGCGTTTATGCCTTTTAGGCCTCTGATGTTACAAGGTATTTCAAAGTTTCCTCCGATGTCCTCCTTCCTTGTTATCCTTTTTCTGAGGATTGCTTCGTAAATCGGCCCCTTAGGTGATACGTTATAGGTTTTCCTTTTTGTTTTCCTAGCTTGGGTTCTCGCTAGGGAGTCATTAAACCTATGATTATCGACAATCCCTTCTATTAGTTTCTTGTTGATGACTTGTTTTAAGTAATATTCTATAGGCTGAGAGCCGGGCACTTCTGTCATTTCTTCTTCTTCAGCCATTTTGATTGGTTTGTTTTTAGCTTTGTTATTCATTTCGGCTTCCTTCAATGGTATTTTTGTTTCGGTAGGCATTTCAGTGTTGTCGGGTGTCACATCCGTCATGTCACTTCTTTCTTCCTTTTCTCTTGCAAGGGAGATAGAGTTTACGTTCTTGGCGGTGACGCAGAATTTGGCTTCCCCCCTTACCAATACCTTTTTAGGGGCTCTGCTGGTCATGAGTTCCTTGAGAAGTCCGAACATTTCAATCATTTTTCCGTTGATCTCCTCCTGTTGCTTGAAAATGGCGTTCTCAAATCTGTCCATTCTTTCGGTGTGTGCTGCCATGTAGTCCCTTACTCGAGCCTCAAAAGTAGTTCCTAATGCTTGGGGTTGAGGGCTTGGACCTGTACGTTCACGGAAAGCAAAGGAATTCAGTTTGGGTGGCTCGTTATGGTCATGCAAGCGAGGGTTGGAATAGACTGCATCAGCATAAGCATGAATGATGTGTGTTGAGCTCCTAAGGGTTGGTCGTGATCCCTTTAGTAAGAAGTTAATCTGGTCTTCGAGCTCAAGAAGTTGACGGTCAAGTGTTTTTGGGGTGCCTTGAGGTCTAGAAACAGCCTTGACCGGCTTGACGAATTCTTTTGTGTCATTCCAGCCCTCATGTTGTAAAGGGCGAGATTCTTAATGATTTCCCAAGATTCGTCAGCATTCTTATTGCGGAGTTTACCCCCGGCAGAACGGTCAAACTCGCACTTAAGATGAAAGGAGACATGATCATAAAAAAATTGGATTTTAAGCCAACGATCGATGCCATGATGAGGGACTTTTTGGAGTAAGTCCTTGAAATGAGTTCATGCTTCGGATAAAGATTCTCCATGATGTTGTTGGAACATCAGGATATCATTGCGGAGTTTTGCGGTCCTTCCCGGTGGAAAGAATTGAGCAAGGAATCGGGTAGTAAGATCCTCCCATGTGGTGATGGTTCCTACTGGAAGGCGTTCAAGACAGTGCAAATACGTCAAGGTCAAGTGAGTCCACAAGTTTTGTATTTATAGGCTACCTAGAAGTGTTTTAGATTAACTATAGGCTACCTAGAAGTATTTATAGGCTACCTAGAAGTGTTTTAGATTAACTATAACTAGGTATTAGATTAGGACTCAAACTAGTTTCTTTTCCTTTTTTTTTCTTTTCTAATTTTCCCTTTAATTTTCGTATTTACTATTCATGCCTAAAAAAATATTTTTTTTTTTTATTAATTAATTACCTTCAATACCTTAAGTTTTATAAAAACCTAAGCTAATTTGGTAAACCATTTTACTTGAAAACTACTTTCTAAAAATAACTTTTCATTTCCAAATTCACTTTCTATATATGGAAAGTTTACCAAAAACTCTCTTATTTTAACAACTCATTTCTTTCACAAATGACACGCTTCTCATTTTAATTCATCACCTAGGCATCCACATATTAACCAAAACAATTCTCTCAAAATACCCAATCAATTCCATTATCACTATAAGTGATTAAAATGAAATTTCTCCATCAAATAACTCATTTCTCTTAACTTAACCCCCAAAACCTAAACTTATCTTAAATTACTAACACAAAAATACGTATACGTAATAATACTTACACATTTAACACGGAAATGCTCAAATCTCAATAATCATTTCCTTGTCACCAAAAGTGAACGAAATGAACTTCACAAAATTCAACACAAATTCAATCCCAATGAGACGATCACGCTCAATGGATTGATTATCCAATCTCACATATCCCACACAAACACATATAAACACGTATAAACACATAACCATACATTGCAACAGATACATTTAGGTCAACACTACGGTTTGACCAACCTGCTCAAGTCATGGTTGTCACAGTATCCCCTCCTTTAGGAAATCTCGTCCCGAGATTTAACTAGAAGGTTCAACTCTATCATTACCAAACAATTAATCGAGGATACTTATCTTTCAAGTAGTCCTCCTATACCCATGTTAACTCAAAGTTACACTTTGAATTCCAACAATTTACAACCATAACATTCCCATTACGCTTTAACTCCCTTGACCTCATTTGATCCTTGCGTTCCCAAGTAAGCTCAGGACCACGCTTCGAATCCCAACGAACTTTCACTAATGCTATCATACTATACTTTTACTCATGACCTCTCGGTCCACAACATCAACGGTTCCTTGACAAAACAAAGAGTCTTGTCAACCTTAATCTTATCCAACTTCTACAATCCGAATCCAACTGCTAGTGACTTTGCTTACCCCCACAAGGGTGCAATTAGCAACACAACAACCCCAAACGAAAAGAAAACACCAAATCCACATGAGCCTCGCCCGTCCTCGAGGAAATTCCTTAGAAACCTTAAGTTGTGTAACAACATGTTTTATATCTTAACCTCGCAACTCATCAAACAAGAACTGTCTTGAAATTAAGATATAAGATGTTACAAAGCTCAACGTATCTAAAGAATCCACGCAATTTTAGGTTTACTCAAACTTTCAGCACCTCCCAATCCAATTTCTGATACTCGGCGGGCCCCACAGACATTATAATTTCTTGAACCTAACAAATAGGCCCAATCCATCCAAGGATCTCAAATGTCCTTACATACTCGTTCTCTAAACTTTCTCTTTTCCCAAACGTACTACAACTCACCAAGGTGAGAACCTTCAACCACCCAAAACCTGACACGCATATTTCAAAAGTTTCCCACTACTACCAAGCTAACTTTTTCTACAATTTAGCTGCCTCAAGCCTTTCCTGTATTACCACTATCTTGTTGGTTATTTCTTGTATCAAATTCAATCCATTCAACTCACTCCCTCTAGTTACGGCTCATAAAACGGTAACCTACATTCCTTTCCATATCATGTTTCAAATAAAGCACATCCATACTCGAAAGATAATCCCCCCCCCACCCCTCCCCCCCCGCCCCCCCCCCTCCCCCCCCCCCCCCCCCCCCCCCCCCCCCCCCCCTCCCCCCCCCCCCCCCCCCCCCCCCACCCCCCCCCCCCACCCCCCCCCCCCCCCCCCCCCCCCCCCCCCCCCCCCCCCCACCCCCCCCCCCCCCCCCCCCACCCCCCCACCCCCACCCCCCCACCCCCTCCCCCCCCCCTCCCCCCCCCCCCCCCCCCCCCCCCCCCCAACCCCCCCCTCCCCCCCCCCCCCCCCCCCCACCCCCCCCCCCCCCCCCCCCCC